>JAOTAV010000006.1:1072927-1105600 GCA_026546445.1 Cyclargus thomasi
CCCCCCCCCCCCCCCCACCCCGGGGCGGCGCGCCCTGGGGTCATTATTTTTTTTGATCCTAACAATATTGGTATCAAATGAGAGCTAGTAAAAAGACGAGTCCAGAAATATACATATCAAATTATGTTTGACACAAATATTCATAAAGCGTGCGATTAATCATGCGAACAAATTTATGTTGAAAGTACTGAAAATTCTGAAACAAAACTATTTATAAATATATTATTTAAAAAAAACAATAAACCCGTTTTTTAAGCAGTCGGGTTTTTGTGATTTTTAATAATAGTTATATTGGGTGATCATGTAATTGTTTCAATTTCAAACTCCTAACTTCCAAGTCAAACTTTACGTCTGCCTATTAAGGACTCTAATTTATCAGCAAAAGAGAAC
Organism: Cyclargus thomasi; assembly: GCA_026546445.1. Lineage (NCBI taxonomy): Eukaryota > Metazoa > Arthropoda > Insecta > Lepidoptera > Lycaenidae > Cyclargus > Cyclargus thomasi. The sequence goes on from JAOTAV010000006.1 coordinate 1,073,318, forward strand.
TTGATGAGACTTGTCATAGAGATTGCAGATAAAGCAAGCTACTTGTTTACCCACTAGCATTTGCTAGTTGCTTCTCTTACGTGTACATTTTGGGAACATGACGTTTTTCAAAGACTTATCTTAGCCTATGTTACTCAATACTCAGTACTCCCTATTCTTGCAAATTTATGCCAAAAATCAAGTCGATTGTTTACTTCATTATGTCACAAAGAAGGAATAAACAAACAAACGAGCACCTTTTCCCATTTATAACATTAGCATAGATTTTGTTTCATTCACTTTAAGCATCTTACATGTGTAATACAATGCAAGAAACATACAAAAAAATTCAAAACTTTTCAGCCAGTTACAATTTCCCACTAATCCATTAGCAGAAACCTGTTATTAACTCAAAGTAACAGTAATAGAGCAGTTTCCACTAGCAACACTCGTATTTTCTCTGACACATAAGTGAAATCCTGTTGAATTAATATTAAATGAAGCTTCCGTAGCAAGGTAAACCGAGTAACCTACGTAAATCTCCTCAAATATTTGCCCTATGTACATATTTGATGAAGACCACATAGAGCATATAGGTCAAGCCTCCCTTATTTTATTCCTTTCCTGTATTTTCCATCACAATAACTTTTAATTTCCAAGATAATGTAGAGAATTTAGATGACAAGGGATTAGAAGACAATTCATATTGTTCATTTAAAAGGCTTTATAATGTCGGGGAATATTTTCTTCGATTGCAACTAGACAAATATTAATATAGTTTTGACGCAATGCCGTTTAAAGTAAGGTTTATCTTTTAAATTTTAGAAAATTACTAGAGGCCTGCCCCGCATTTGCATAGGTAACTGAAAAAAATATTAGATTATTAAAACGCCATCTGGCGAATCAAGTCCGAACTTTTCTTGCAGTTAGTTCGCGCTATAGTGCAGTGCAGCAGATGGTGTTTCCATCTAGAGGATGGCGCTGCCAACATCACCAAATTTTTTATTAAAAACAGTTGAAAACAGTCTTTCAGTGGACCAAATTGTGAATCTAAACGCCCTCATTCTCAAATCCCCTTTAAATATTTACAAAATATGTAATCAAAATCGATCCAGTCGTTTGGGGGAAGTTCAGTGAAAAACGAACACACGCAACAATTATATACATTAAGATTAGTAAACTATTAAAATACGTCTTAACTTCGGCTTAATACTATTACAAACATAAAATGAAATCGTATGTAGTTACTTAGGGACTTTGTTCTGAGTGACTACTCAGAACAAAATCCCCGTCTTGTGTACGCTACGGAGTATCAAAGCTCGGAAAAAGGTTAAAAAATACACATCAAACAACGTATGTCATTAACTTTTGAGCTAAAAGCATGCATGTTGAAACAATGGTGTGCTGGAGGACTCCTTAGCATGGGATATATATTCAGACTGCAAATGGATAAAAAAATGCTCGCTCCCGATGGGACAAAGCGACATTTATATGTGACGGCAGTATTTTCTGTCGACAATTTAGCACTGGTTGTTGAACTGCTACAACACGAGGATGTTTTCCTGAATTAGTAAGAGTAAACAAAAATATCTAATGGACGTTTCACACCACGCCAGCCCGTGGTAGTTCCTGAAGGACTTTTTTTACGAATGCCAGACAACGGAAATATATTGATTACCTACCTTTATATTTGGCATACACAGGCGTAGGAAGATGCAGGCACCACCTTATTTGTGATAATCGTTGATCGTTAATCGGCAAGATCATTGCGTATCAATCAGAATCGTTCACAACCGTTTGTCATCGCATTGATCTAAAGCGATTATCAAGTGGGAGAGTCATGCATCGGCACGAAGGGGCCGGCTCAACCGGAGTGATACCACGGCCTCGCAGAAAAACTGGCGTGAAACGGCGTTCTGCTGTGTTTCGTTCAGTTAGTGAGTTATTATATTATAGTGAGTGAGTTAGTGTCAGTAATGGGAATAGCCCATTCACTATTCCCTTATAAAGGCCGGCAACGCACTTGCAACCTTTCAGATGTCACCAGTTTCCATGGGCGACATCAGTTGCTTTCCATCAGGTAACCCGCCTGCACGCTCACCCCTAAATATAATAAAAAATGAATTCAATGCGAGCAAAGCTGCTGGCAAAAGTTAGTAATGTTACCTATGTTACATGATTGGGAAGACGTCTACAATGTAAGTCGTAAATGAGATCGAACGGTACGGACGGTCGATACAAAACTCAGTATTAGTAGCGGGCGTAGTGTAATCGACGTAATATATATTTATGGAATTACTTCACGATTTCGTGATACAAATTTATAGGACCGCCTCAAACTGTTTAATGCTAGAATTTTGCTACAAATTGCTCGTGTTGAATGTAAATCAATATATTTTATGTTGGCTTGAATACGCTGCAAGGGGCAAGCTTTTGGGCTGTTAGAGAGTGTAACACCTAGATTTTGTGAGGATAGCAATTGAATTTATTTGATACATTATGTAGTTTTGGTAAATTTTAATATCAATTTAAATTTTGGTATCCTACGCATAGATTCTTATCAAAAAGATGTCTGACACGGTGATTTTTCAGCACACAGCCTAAACCACCAAAGGGATCGGGCCGAAAAATGGCATGCAGGTAAATGTTGCAACGTAGATATGCGCTAAGATAGGGTTTTAATAATTTCTACTACGGTGCAACATAACAGTTATAACAGAGTAATATACAAACACAATAATTTTACTGTTTTATTATCTAATATCTATATATAAATAAAATAACAAGTCCTGACTGACTTATTCATATTTGCCGAGCAAAATCCGTTAAAGCAAATTTTTGAGTACGATTTTTGCAACTACATATATGATAAGTATATATGTAGTTGCAAAAATACCTTATGTACTAAAGATATATCCAGTAAATTGATCAGTAGCAACATTGCGGATTGTCTTTTCGCTCAAGATTGGCGGTAAGGTTCATTCAACCGCTGTCGAATTCCTATACAAACTGCGGTCTTCAACAACAAAGTAACAATACAACACTCTGTTTTGAATGGAAATGTCAATTTTTTTGACAGAGGGTCAATGAACCATACCGCCAATCTTGAGCGAATGCAAGTAATTTTGCCGCACTATGTCAAACCCAGTCCACAGATCACAGCTACTGTGGAATTTATTCCGACCAAATTACGTAGGTCGTAATCAATTGTTGTAACAAATCCTCGACGGTGTCTAATTTCATATTTATAATATTATATGAACGACCAATTTTAAATTTTGAGATACGAATAGCGTGTGCACATCCTTAAATGTGTTTTAAAATTGTTGTGACGTGTTCAGTCCGGGGTCCGGAGTCCGCACGCAGTCGTCGGCCATTACTGCAAATTGCATTAAGCCAATATCTTATAGTACATTTCCAATCTGGACATAAATAGCGTTATAGGATTTCTTTTAACCGACTCCATTGTACGAGTAGAAACGGTTTTTGGAAAATGAAGAATGAGAAATGTTTGAAACTTACTGTGATCATAACTTTTAGGTTCCTATTAATAGTCAGCACTTAGTACTTAAGGGGATGATCGAAAAATTTTAGATGTTGTTTTCTTTCATAATGAGGCCTTTATGAATGAAAACAGCATCTTAAAATTTTTTGATCGTGCCCTTTGTATAAAGCGCTGAACTACAACTTCCGAATTTTGCTCACAAAAGTAAAAGTCACTATTTGCCATATAAATTTCAAAGAGTCCCTTCGATTTCTTCTGAATTGCATCATCGGATCATCACTTTCGTGACCAAATGCAGACAAATGGGACTAAACTGCAGCTATACCCTATTCAACAACGAAAAAATTTTCGAAACGGCGGAGTTATGCGTGGCCAAGCATAAAAAAAAACATATATACGGTCGAACTGAGAAACCTCCTCCTTTTTTGGAAGTCGGTTAAAAATGGAGAATAACATAAATTTTAAAAATCGGTTAAGTGTGAGTTGGACTCGCACACAAAGTGTTCCGTACCACACAACAACAATAAAACAACAGCTATAACGAACATTGTCGTGTCAACGATAACGCGACATAATCGCCCAGCTTTAACATCTCTTGACTATTAAACCATACTAATATTATAAATTTACACTGTCTGTTACCTGAAAGTAATTGAGCAGTAATTGAGCATAGAACCAAAAGAGCGGAAATGTTATTAGTTGTGTTCGAAAAAAAATTCCGCCCAAAGCCACTGCGCTTTGATTGGTCGGAAGTATCTGGGTACGTACACACAGGTCCCTTATTGGTGCGTACTGTTTTGGTGCGAGCGTTAGTTGGTTGGCGGTTTTATCAGTGCCAAAACACTGATAAGTTTCGGACACGGATGGCTCACATTACTTCTCTATTGGTTGCATGCTCGATGCTTACAGTTCACGCCTAAGCCATGAGATATTTCTAGTCCCGGGGAGGGACATAGCATAAAGTATCCAGGAAAAATGTTCGGTTCCCACGTGAAATATTAATGTGGGCACAACAGAGTTGCGTCATAAGCTGTGGCCATTTGTAGTACAACAATAAACATTTCACTGTACTAAAAAATGTAAAAACAAACTTCAAAAGAACTGTTCTCTTAAAGACAATATTCCTTTTCCATACACTCATCGGCAAAATAGTTCTTCAACGGTCTTCAAAAGGCAATCAATCAAAGTGTAATAGAAATGCCTTTCACTGAGAAGGTTCGGCTTATGTGTCTTATTATTTGATATTAGCTGGATCAGCTCGTAAATCCTTTATTTCACGATCAAAGGAAACTTGAATCGAATAAATTAAAGGATCCAATGTAGCAATCGGCAGAATCGGATTGAGAACTTTATGTGACTCGCGATCGCTGAGAAATAGAGGGTGTTACTTGAGTGATAATACTTGGGTGTCTATGTGTCCCTTATACATGTACCTGTCTAAACTTCTAAAGGGCGATCATCCTACACGCTTTCAACTATCTTAGCTAGCACCTGTTTACTTAGTACTTTTGGTATTGGAGATATACAGGGTGTAACAAAAGGATGTGTATGTTTTTTCTTACTTTTAGTTGTGATTTGTATAGTTCAGCATGTCAGGGCAAGTTTGACTTAACAAAGAAAACACAAAAAAATTACTTTAATGGCAGCTACTCTCAATGATGAATCCTGTAAAAGAAATATTATGCACACTTACTTTCGCTTTTGACGACCTCTATGGCGCAGTGGTTGAGCACCTTGGTAGCTCACGCCGGGGGTCACGGGTTCGTATACCGCGGACGGAACGAAAGATTTTCAAAGTTCCTGGGTCGTGGATGTGTATTACATATATGTATCATATAATAACAAATTTAAATATGTGTATAAAAGTATTAAAAATATTTTCGTTGTCTGGTACCTGTAACATAAGTCCTCCAGGTACTTACTACGGGGCCAGACTGATGTGGTGTGAAGCGTCCATTAAAAAAATAAAACTTTCTCTTACACCCTGTATATGTCCAATACCAAAAGTACTAAGTAAACAGGTACTTTATCGCGCTAGGGAAGATAATAGAAAGCGTTCAGGATGATCAATAAAAAACAGAGTCGCTGTTAACAAGACAACTGATACGGTCGATTGCTTTGTGGTTCGTTTTTCGTTAGATTGTTTTCTGAGTAATTTATTTCATTGCGATTTTCTTTTTTATGATATTTAGGGGGCAAGCAAGCAGACGGGTCACCTGATGGAAAGCAACTGCTGTCGCCCATGGACACTCACGACATCTGCGTTGCCGGCCTTTATGAGGGAATAGGTAATGTAAATCGAGCATTCGTATTATGTACTTGAAATTGGAAAATGTCTCTTGCATGCCTCCATCCGGGTATGAAACACTTAGCCTTGGACAAAGTAAAGATAATGAGTGATGCTTTAGTAAAGTAAAGATAGTCTTATGTTTTTTTGTCTTATTCATGAGGATTAACCATAGATAAAGTATATTATTTAAAACTAGCTTTTGGCCTAGGCTTCTCCCGCGTATTACGCGTATCTCGTATTTTAGACCCTTAGCCGTAAAATTTTTTGAATATCCTTTCTTAGCGGACGCCTACGCCTTTCTACCAGCATAACAAATTTTAGCTTAATCTGTTAGTGGTTTGGGCTGAAAATCGAAATTTGGATATGTCTCTAGCACAATTAAAGTGAATAAAGCAGGAAGAACATTAAAATGAAAGAAAAATAGAAGAAAGTTGGAAGTGAGTAAATTAGTTTTCCCATCTGTGTGGAAGAAAATTGCCGTAATTACTGATTAGCAATAACAGAACAAAAGCTTAGCCTAACGTTTAAAACAACATTATAGGAAAACTTAACGGCCACAACATAGATGTATCACATTCAGGATGTCAGTAAAATTAACCAAGACCTTGAAAATCCTTTAATTGCTGGCATGCTAAAACTAACGCACGGAAATTGTGATCACATTTAATACAATCACAATAGATGTGTAGCTAGATAATAGCCTATCTTCTACTTTAATTATTGTTAATAGGGTCGTTAGTATATCGTTCGAAGTATGTCCCGTCATTTGCAGGAGTTTGAGGTTCCGCAATTTTATTCAATAGGATACATGGATGTCTGCGAAAAAAAAAAAGTAGAAATTTTGAGTACATTTTCAAAAAATATCATACTGTTCTAACTTTCAGAGTCGCTAGGAATTGCATTTATACTGTCTGACGTGAGACCTCTGTTTCTATTGTACATTAATGTGTAATAAGCAAAACCCATGTGAAGTGTACGGAACTATAATTATGGGTACGCTTTCTTCACATTTACAACTAGCCTTGGCTTTGTAATTATTCTGACGCGGACGGCTTAGGTCTCTTCAAAACGAGCCCGTCTGAGTATTAAAGAGGATCGTTCATTGAAATTTCATATTAAACATAAGCTTTTGTTTACGGTTTCGCACGCGTCGAAAGGAAATCCCACAAGAGCATCCAATCGCAATCAAGAGTAAGCTAAGTCAGCTAATGCCCTACCTGTACATCAAATTTCATCAAAATCTGACTAACGGACATAAATCTATACAAACATTTTATGTTTATACTAATAGTGTGATCAAAGAAGTTTGTTTACCCCTGAATTTAATAAACATTTTAAGTCACAAGGGTAATTAAAAATTACTTCCTTTTTAGAGTGAACCTTAGAACGTATCTACTTTATCATCTGGCCAACTTTGTGAGGATAACATAAAATATTTCTTATTGCAAATAATTTTCCCTGTCTTAACCTCTATTACTGCAAAACAAAGCTAACTTTTTAAAATTGTTACTTACCTGCTTTTTCATTTACGTCTTAATTTAGTATTAGGCTCGGTTTACATTTAATTAAGTACAGTAGCGAGTTAACAAAATGGTTAACTAAAAATTAAGTAGTAAGTATTAAGTGACGTTCAAACGTAAGCGAGTTAAGTAATCATATGTTGCTGGTTCAATAACAAGATAAGTCTTCATAAATTGCTCAATTACTGCCAACAAAATAATTAAATTTAATATTTTTATTACCTATTTTATTAAAATGTTTGATAAATTAAATATTATAATATGAACTGCACTAAACTCGGACGTCTACACGCTGGTGAGTTAAGTTGGCGGGGTGCGGGAGACGCGAGAGGGGTGGCACTTCGCACTTAACTCGCCAAAAACTTGAATCACGTTCTATTTAAGCCAACCTAATTAACAGCTTACAACTTAACTCGATTTTACCGTTCAAACGTCAAAAATAACTAAACTCGTCAATCGCGCAAGTTAACTCGCAACTTAACTAAATTATGTGTAAATCGGCACTTAGTCTGTAGGTTGTAACTTGTAAAAGCATTTCAAGTTGTTTAATACAGAAATGTTAAACCTGTGATGACGCATCATTGTAGACTGGACTATAAACTAGGACCCACTTTGTTATAATCTGGTACTTTGAGTAAGACGATATTATATTACGATTTCAAGGATAAGAAGGACTTAAAAACTTTACCACCGAGGAACCTGGCAAATTCTCATGTCTTCTACCAATTCCACGAAATAACAATGAAAGTATGCACGAAAATATAGATCACACAATTTGTCATTTCTAACGAATTCTAGCTAATTAAAAGTATTAATTATGACGAACTGAGAAGGAAAGTTCTACGACTGTTCGCCGACAGATAATGCCGTGAATTAATATCAACGTCGGGACTCGATTCTCATGCTACGAATTTAACCTTCGGAGGCTTACATAAAATCAGTTCAGCAAAATTTTCACCAATTCAAGTATGAAAGAGAAAGACACTTCGTTAAGTTGCAAACCTTTTAGGTCCTTTTTAGGTCCTCTATTCTATCGTCTTGGGATAAAAATTTATCGAAATCTTTTCTTGGCCGATACCTTTGTTATAACATCCACATACATTAAAAAAATATCAGCCTGATACGTGCAGTGGTTAGGGCTGTGATACATCATTATGTCACCTAATGAAGGTAACTGACCTTTGAGTTTTATATTTAGGTAATGTCAAGATATATAGGTGATAACATCTGTTACGCAAGTGAGATCGTGCCCATAGCTTCGTCTCAGGGGGAGCGAGGAACGCTGCAGAGGCTTAGTGGGTTAGGCAGCAGCCCCTACCGGCTGCAGAGGGTCCCACATATCCTTACGGAATGCTTTACCGTATTTCTCTGCGTGAAAAAGAAAAGGTGTAAAAGGTCTGCAATTAAACTGATCGTTCGAGTTAAGAGAATCGGTCCCCCGTTGTAAGAAGTTTGTCCCCACGTGAATGTTACTTGGAGATATTCCCACTAATGCCGCGACTTAACCCCATTGGGGTGACACTTTATTGAAAAACGACCCGCGATAACAGTGTATTTGAGGAAAAATGGGATGTTATATATTTTTTGGCAAACTTACTGTTTGAAATTTTTTGTGTCTTAAACTAAAATGTTTGGCTTTTATTTTTTGGTTCGTCTTTAAATATTTCAAACTTTTAAAATCAAAAGGTCGATTGCCATTCTTCCTATTAAATTTATATTTTTACGTTTGTTAGAATATATTTAACATTGTCGCGCGTGGATACCATACCTATACTTTACGGTCATTCGATATATTTTCATACCAAATTTATTTTTGTCAGCTTTAACGTAGACTGACATAATCTTTGCATTTATACCATTATTAGTAAATATTGAAAAAAGAATTAAAACTTTTACTACCAGTAATAAAAAAACAATCTTAAAGTAATAACAAGTTTTGAAGTTAAGACTTTTGAAGCTACTTGGGGTTGTTCAAACACAGTTGTTATAAATGATTGTGATAAAAACATCTCCAAGTCACCCCAGCATGGTGCCGTAAAGATAAGAAGGAGTAAATTTCTTTAATAATTAAAATCTTTCGCTCCGATGACTCTCTACAAAGTGAAAAAATTATCATATCTGAAGTCTACCGGATTCAATTTCTAAAATGTGTGGGAAGACATCTTGTATTTCACGGTTGCCACAGTATAAACACAGTAGAGGAACTGAGCTTGTTGATATAAGCCAAAAAAAAAACTGGTACAGTCGTTGTAGTTGCAATGGTGGAAATGTGTGCTGCGCCGATTGCCCGTTTAATAAAAATTGATATAGTTAAGATATGTCTAACTTAAGCTACATCTTCTGATTACATAGTATTTTTTATATAATTTTATGATCTTGTATATTATCAATTTGGTAATGGAAGTACATTTGAAGCTGTCGGTTTCTTGACGAAATAATAATAATAATAATATTTACATATTAAATTTTTTATCAATACAGAGACCAGTCTTATAGTCACACGATATATCTAGGTTAATGCATGTGTTAATTAATGAATCAGTTTAGCCAAATTTCGTTTATCGCAAAAGAACCGTACATTTTCCAGGAGTAAAACTACATGGGAGCAATAATATCTTCATACAAAATTTCAAAACTGTCTTTAACGGTTTGGGCATGAAGAAACACAGACAGAGAAAATATACACATTTTCGCATTTTTAATATTAGTATTGAAGCATGGATTTCAGTTTAACCTAAAATTACATTCTGTGCGTCACACATGTAGGTTTATTTTGAATATTATTGATAGATTACTGTAAATATTTTATACTGCGCGATTACCATAAAATTGGTTTCCGTTAATTCGTCATAATTACTTTTTTGATGGTCTTTTCGGTAACTCGAATTACATGCAAAAAAGGATCGAGTAATCCTACCCAGATTACCAGAATCGATTAACTTCTTGATTATGTTGAGTCTATGAGGAGTTGTTTACTTTTAATTTGTTAGAATTTAACCAGACCCTGACCATGAAAATGTACATTATTAAAATGTAACGTACGATGGTTAATAGAACAATTTTGTTCAACAATTTTTTTTTCTTCGTAATGAATTTGGTTTTTTTATGGGATCTTAATACTCAGTTACCACTTTGCAAAATTAAAATTTATGCGATCAGTTTAAATAAAAGAACGATGTGACTTTTATCGTTATTGTATAAATCGTAAAATTATATTTTCCCTTTATATTTCTGAGAATCTTTTTACTTAGTCCTAAACGGGGTCGTAAAGCATATTTAATGTGAGACAATAATAATGGTTGAGTGAAATTTTATTTGTCCCCGGCATCCTCTTGTCAAGTGGCGGCCACCCGGCATTAGGTATAACGAGAAAACGACCAAATCAACTTGGACCAAATTAGACATAAGTCGCGGTGGGTTCACATGCAGTTTGTTCACTTTAACCCCTATGAAAAGCAAGGAGGTGTTTGACTTGTTTGATCGAAATATTCAAAAGGGCGACGTGACTGGAAGTTTTTTAGTCATTCATATAATTTTAAATCTTACTTAAAAAATACCTAATACATTAAAATTAGTAAACTACCAAATAATTACTGTAATTTGACATACTCTGCTCGTGTAAAATCAAAATGAAAATGATTTTGACTGAAAAGTCATAATCAAATGAAAACATCATCTTAAAGGGCGTATATACAATATCATGGAAGGTATTTATAACTATTCAGGTTTTCTTTGTTTATTCACAAACATACATAAAAATAAATGATAACATTTAACGAACAATCCAATTTCCAGGGACACAGTTCATTAAATTAAACGAACGACAAATGGCCGTCTTATCTGAACATTTATTAATTCTGATGTACTTTCTAACCGATAACTCTAATTAGTCTGTACCTCGCCCCTCTAATACGCTTCCTCTGTTTAATCGTCTGTGACTCGAATCAATAAAACAGTTGTTAGACTAAAGCGAATTATATCCAACGTTATTTTTCAATTTATTTCTCTCGCAGCCATTTATTTCCTAGTTAATTTATTAAAGTTATAATTGTAATTGCTTAAGTTGGGCAATTAATGTTCTGTTTGGAGTGCTCGCTGAGCGTAGGCTTTGCGAGAATGGATTGATTTATATTTCATCATCATAACGTTGTCCTACTCACGACTAAAATTCTAAAAAAAGCAAAATAAACCCCTTGTACAACTTGCTTTTGTAACTAAGCGTTGATTAGTTGCGTAGTAAGTTTTCAATTATTATTAACTTCAAGGGGTTTTGTAGTATTTTTCCTAATTCTCCCAATACTCTCGATACTTGACAGTCCTTGATTTAGAATCTGAACCGAATTTCAAAGCCTAAATCTTTAAATTTATCGTTCATTTGATTGTATAAGAAATACGCCCAACTTAAGCGATCCATTATAATCTCCAATATGCGCGAGGCTTCAAAATTCTATCGTCATGTGAGCCCACACGTCACCACTTGTAGACGAAACGTTTCGTTAGCGCCACATACAATTACGCTCATGATCAGTATCTGTTCGCCGAATGTCCCCACTCCCCTCCTAGTCAGCAGGAATTGCTGTGGACAGGGGACGCATGTGGTACTGATATTGTTGTAAATAACCTACCGCATTAATATATATTTAATGATGAATAACTTTAATTTAATAAGGAACTCCATAAAGTTCTGGCAAATTATTAATAAAGGTTAGGTAATCACTAATCATCGGTATTGAAGTTCTTAGTAAAGTTGGCAACGTGGATTTAAAACGGTAATCGTGGGGGATATTTCTTAATTAATTCGAATATGATACATTTGATCTTTCATCCGTTGGATTGTACCAATATCTTAAAAAGTGGCTATAATCATAAATAAATATTTGTTGGAAAAATATTTAAAGTGAAAATTGATGAAAGATATAAAATTATTTCAGAAGAATTATTTAAAACGAATGTTTTTATGGTTGTCCCACTTGTTGATGGTAAAAAGTGAGAACTAAACTAACCCAACAAGAAAAACTGACATAAGAAACTCATAACAAGTGAAACTAAAAACCAAAAAGTATTATTAGAGAAGATCCTAGTCGTCATCAAAAAGAGATTAAATCCGAGCATGACCCAGCATAAAAACTAAATTGTCAACAAAACTATAGGAAAACGTCGCAAAAACAACGAAATCTTCGAGGGCAGATGTTATCTAGATCGAGAATAATATCCCCATGAGCGATTTCCTTAATTTCGTGAGGAGAATCAGGCGATCGATCCGCCTTGATCGGCCGTTAGTGATAACGTTTATGGTGCAATGCCGCCTCCCTGACTGTTGCCATGTGTAAAAAACTCCACACGTTATTGGAATTTTTGAAGGTTAGTTAGGTTATGGGAATTTTGACAAGGTCTGCGATATAATTATTATAAAACTAATCTAGCTTATTAATTTGACTATGTTCTACTAGACACACGAATGCAATGCTGTGAATATTTAGATGAATACTACAATACAAGGATCACACAATATTATTATAGTTCTGTTATAAAAGAACAGATTAATTTTATCCGTTAAATTTATTAAAATTTTACGTTAAATATGCATAAAGATCGATCAATTTAGTAGTTGAAAATTTTCCTAAATAATAATTATCAGGTTTAAATTTTATACTATTTAAAATACTTATTCATTAATAAGATAAACTCCAAAACATTTAAGTAGCTGGCAACACCTTCTGTGTTCAATAACAAGGATTACTCTTTCGATCACGACTCAATATGGTATTCGTGTCTGGATGTCAATTGCCCATAAACCTTCGAAATTTTCGAGATAGCGAGAGGTTGCCTCATTGTCCTTATTCACATGTTACAGAGTTTATCGTGTTTATTTAGCACTTTTTTCTCCTTTGAACTTTCTTTTTAATCCCCAAAAAGAGTGTTATACAAAATGACGTTTTAGGGCGATAGGTGACTTATCGACGAGTGTTCTTTTTTTTTTATTTAGGGGGGGTGGTAAAAGTAGCATCAACAAAACCGGTCCACCTGTTTAGTCAAACGGGTGGTTCGATTTTGAGTCCAATTTTATTTGCAATCTGACATTGTCAAGAGTATTACCGGTAATAGTTAACAGCAACTCACTCAGTCTTTATTGGGATTTATTTATTTAATAAAAGACTTACGAGAATTTCAGTGATTTGAGCGGCACGATATAAATTTAAAATGATTTTAAAAAACTAACCCGTAAAAAATCTAATTCATATTGAATTAGAATTCAGTATGCTTTTTTCTTAAAATTACCTACCTTATCCTAACAGTATCCAATAATTATGTCATGTATTCATTCGAAAAACATACTTTTCATTCTTAACACAACGAAGTGACATCACTGACAACTCAACAAGTATAGTTTCTAGTACTAGAGGCGCCATGTTTGAACTCAGTTAGAGCATTGTGAAACCCTACACGAAAAGAACTCTAGGGTGGCTCAGCCAATGGCGTCGCAGGCTTAGAGGGGGAGGCATAAGCACGTGACACCAACACTCACACTAGTTTTATACTATTTATCGCGTTAATTAAATCTGTTGTCGCTTAATTAAGTATTTATTAATTGAATTGTATAAATTACCTTGAATGAAACCGTTTTTGGCCTATGTGACTTCATCGTTTCAACTTAAAGTCTATGCCAAAATTCAAGTCAATTAGTTAACTAATAACTAATTAATAACTAATTTCGTTAGGATACGAAGAAAATAAGAAAATTAGGATACAAAAAGAGAGCTCTACTCTACATTGTATCCATCAAAAAGGGTGTTTCAAAGAATATCCTATATAAGCAAATCAACAATCGATCATAGCCCCTTTTATTTATTGTTACGTACCACCAAAGAAATTGATTTACAGGTAGATAGCTGGTCTACGTAGTTTGGTCGCATTATGTCAAACCCAACAGACAGATATCAGCTAGCATTGAAATTACATAGTCCGATAAATAACTTAGGTAGCTATATATACATTTTTTCGATGGTACATAACATTTTAAATTCAAGCAACTACAGAATTTTTAGTTTTTCTGATCATCCGTTCATAGTAAATTTTCAAATAGTCAAACTTTTAAAAATTCTAACAATTTTGTGTATACTACAATACGAACAATAATCAAAAACAAAGCGCATTATGTCCAGTCCAGTACACAAAGTAATTGACTAAAAATAACGCTCATTACACTACTGGATGACAATAAAATTGTCGTTATTATGAGCCCCTCCTAAAAACTCCCCGATGCATGTAATACAAAATATGGGAACTAAGTAAACATTTGTTTTTAATAATGCTGGATGAATAATACACAGTCTTATAGAGTCATAATAGCCACGCTTATGTTTTGTCCGCAAATAATTTATTTTGATCTCTTTCTAAACTCTTCTGCATTATAATGCAGTATTGAGTTTAAGAGTAAATTAACTTTTCACAATTTTAAAATCGATAACAGTGTGTAGCTAAGTGTCGCAAATTAATGACCGTCAATTAATTATCAAATCAAAACTTTTAAATTAATTTGATTAACATTACAGTGCAAACTCAAATTTTAAAATGTTTTGTGCAAAAAAAAACGCCGAAATGCTTAAAATTAACAAGAAAACTTTAGTGTTCTTGGCATTTTTGCATAAAATTATACTTACCGGGAGGTTTTGATGTTGATCTTTACGCTTAAAACTATTTCTTAACACACTTGTAACCATAATTACATGCGTTTATGAAAACCACTTTACAAATGAAAGGAATATGGGACTTTAGCACCTCCAGACAAAGATGAAAGTTTTTGAGGTGGCTTTGATGTGTTTCAAACTGTTTGTTAGCAGAATGTACCTACCACAAGGCATAAATAGAATTAACTTAACGTTTTGTTTTAGTTGGTTTCATTATTATGATGGTAACTCTATGGCTCTAATAATATTATTATTCAATACGTATTGCCTATTTCTAATAAATAGATTAAAAATTTGGTACCGAGAGAACAAGAGAAAGAAATTATATACACTTTATTCACATTGCACATTCAGGTATTATGCGTATTCTTTATAATAATTGAAGACTTAAGTGGAAGAAGCAGATAACTAAAATTTTAAAAACTCCCGGATTTTTCCATTAATGGACGTTCTTGGACCTGAAAAAATATTTGAAATTAAAATAATGTAGCTTTGATGTATACCTAGATAATGAAAAAAATAGATAAGATACAAGATTTGGCGGAATTTTATGGGAAAAATTTAATATTTACATTTTGCAAAATGTTAGTTATCCGCTTTTTCTACTTATGTATTCAATTATTAGTTTAGATTGCTGTATATATTAGTCGTAAAACTTGGACGTATAAAGAACTTTATTAACTAACTTCGCTGAGTTGATATTCAATACGTCAGACTGTTCTACAAAGGTATTATAGGTTTAAACTACGAAAACCCACACGCACATCATAAAATAAACATAAAATAAAGGCTTATATTTTTATTATTATGTGTAATATCCTGTGATATCTAAGGCTCGAGTTACGTAGAGCCTATAAACACAGATTTAAAACACGATGGAACAGAATATCTTGGACCGATGCTATGAAAAGTCATCACTATCAAGATTATCATGATTAAATAATAAATTTGCTTTTGTTTGATCTTTATAAATGTTATGATGAGCCTTTTTTTGTAAACGAATTAATGTTTTTTTAAGAGAAAAACGGCCTATGTTATTCTCCATCCCTCAATTCCAACTAAGTTATTGCCAAAAATAAAATTATACCTATAATTTGGTGCATTGTAGTAAAATATGTTATATTTAGTGGAAACGCCTTTTCTCTGGTAAAGGATATACGAGTAGATAATTTTTTACTCGAAAAAATGACAATAGTAACAATACTTTGGCACAACTTGGCATCTCTTTTTCTAAATTAGATTTTAAGATTGGACAGTATAATTCAGTATTGATAATACAGAATAGATTCCTCGCTCCACGCGTTGTCAGAGCGAATAAACTTCCAAATCGATTCCACAGCTGAGAGTGACACTCTCAGATAAGGTTTACACGCGCACCCGTTTCGGAATTTGCATAAAGAAGAAGCAAGGAGAATACGAATAGAAATGTAAATACATAATACATACCTGCTTGAATACGTTGATGAGATAACAAAGGATGAATGAAACAGGCAATGAACGTCTTATTTCGAAAACTTGATACAATTTAATTTAGATTGCATAAAGCCTGTTCCATATAGGCGCGTTAATATTGATCGATAGTATCGAATGCGTTTTTTTGACAATTTAACGCGTTTTATCGCAGCAGTATCCTTCTAATGAAACAGATATCGCAATAACCATGTGATAGTTACGAATCACAGTAACGCGCCTATGTGAGTAGGTTAAAATGGTGATCTTACTGCTCTAAGCTAATCTGAGGACCTAAAAAGGAACAGCAATATTGCAAAGGAATTGCTCTACATTTCGTTTTAGTACATTTTTTAAAATAATCGAATAGTTTGAATTGAGATACTTAAAAATCAATTTAAATTGTAATATTGAATGTTTATATAGTTTAATAATTTTAATTTAAGTTTGTATTTTAGAAATATAACAATAATAAACCTTAACATTTATTTAAATTGATTGTGAAAACACTGTTTTGTAAAAATATATTTACAAAACATTTTTTAAAAGAATTATATATTTACAAAATAAATACAAAATTAATTAGTTAGCTGTTAGCAATGTTGTGAAGTGACCTTTTAGGGCGGTTCTTCTTGCTTTAGAAGTTCTAACATTGTGAATTATGTAAGACGAAACAATTTTTACATAAGAATTCCAAACCCTGTTAACTGTGGAAAATAACACGAAAACAAGTTTATTTGTTATCTAATTTATTTATTTGATCTGACAATTTTACAAATTTTAGCTTCTCGTTCGATAAGTTAACAATAATTAGCGTTGGATTTTCTTTCCTCGGGTTAATTATTTGAGTCAATATCGTGCTTTTAGCTCTCCATGGCGCATGAATCAAGCAGCTGGTCGCGAGGGCACGTAATTTGATACGCATTGGAATGTGAACACAAATAAAATCACTTAGTGCAGAGTGGCGTCCCGTAGGGCACTTTTACAGGTTACAGAAGGATAAATTGAAGCTAATATACCCTGGGACCTTTTCTTCGTTGCTACATCTTTAAAGGATTTCACCAATTCCGGAAACGGATAAGAGAGCTCAAAAGGGGTAAGTGTAAGATTCACATGAAATGTTTTTGGTTACTAGACTTAAAAATTCACACCATAGCAGTAAATGAATAGTGCATTGCATATGCTTTTAGACTCTAAAAAGAAGCTGCTGAAGTACTCATCATTCAAAACCGGTCTGAAATATTTTCGGACCAATTAAGTTCTGACATGGGTCTAAACTATTTTTCACATCCACACCCAAAACTGAACTCTGCTTTGGAACTGGGTTATTCATTAAAAATAATAAAGCTGACAGTGACATCCGTGACTGACGCTTTAAGCTTGTTAACAACGGCTTTTCTAGAAAAGTTTCTTTTACATTGTTATTTTTAATTCCGAGTAATTTGTTTCAGTACTGAGAAACAAATGGAGCGGTATTAATCATCAGACGAAGACCAAACCTAGAAGATGACCGGGGAGAAGACACTGTTTTGAATGGTTGCAAATGGTTGCAAAGGTTGTAAAAACTTTTATTAGTTTAACTCTGGTTTAACGATTAATTGTTAATATCATTAACGCAACAGTATAGTTTATTATTTACGATAACAAATAAAAATGGTTAAATTACTTTGAGGTTAAGTTTTTTAGTAATAATATCTTTGGACGCTTCACACCACGTCAGTCTGGCCTTGTGCTAAGTTCCCGAGGGACTTGTGTTACAGGTACTAGACAACGGAAATATATGTAATACTTTTATACTATACACATATTTTAGATTTTTATTATATGATACACATATTTAATACACATATAAGATCCAAGAACATTGAAAAACTTTTTTGTTCCGTCGGCGGGATCCGAAGCCGCGACCCCCGGCTTAAGCTACCAAAGCACTTGCCAACTGAGCCACAGAGGTCGTTAAAGTTGACACAAATAATCAAGATATACTCTCGTTAAAAAGTTGTTAACATTACAACTTACAATTACGTTACGTATTAATGTTATATTCAGTTGCGGCCCGAAGGTCAAAATGGTGCCAAAAAGAAACTACTTGATCCATGGTGGTAACAATTTTACGAATGATGAAACGATTTATGCACCAAACTAGTTTTAAAATTTCGTAAATTGGAACTTTACGCAGCAGTTAATACAATTGAATTTCAATTGCCGAATGCGAAGTAGAAAATGGGGTGTACAAAATATAAAATAGGGCGTGAAATGGTACCGGTGGAATAGGTCGAATTTGTTTGCAGGAGCACCGCTCGCTGTAAATTTAGATGTTACGCCTCTTTACCCCTTATAACGCTGCGATTGTTTGTATTTGTGTGTGACTGTACTGAAATTGTTTTTCATGAGCATTAAACATTAAAAATATTTCAACTTCTTAGTCTGTGTGAGCTTTCGAGCAAGATTGGTATAGCAAATGATAAAAAGTATATTATGATATTGTAGTTTAGCGCTGGAACATTGAAGGTGTGCGTTGATGCTATCCAAGTAGGTTACGTCTCCACCATTTTTTTTCTATGTTCCCTGGATACTGGTGGGATTGAAGTATGTATATGACTACTGTGATGTAGAAATACTAATATAAAGTAATCACAATAGATACTTTACACATACAATATATACACTTTATTCTGCTTTTAGGAGAGATCTGAGTCCCTCTGACAGAAGATGATGTTAGTATCTAATTAGAAGCAATTATTGTAGTAATTCAGTTTTCCGTTGCAAAATGTTTCCGGAGTAAAGAGATTTTCTTGTCCCGGATATATGTATATACCAAATAGCGAAAGAGGTAATAGACAGAAAAACAGACATTTTCGCATTAATAATATTATAGATGACGCCCGCAACTCCGGTGCAACAAAATTCGTTTATCGCACGGGAAATTCTATATTTTTCCAGAATAAAAGTATTCTATGTCCTTCACTGGAGCTCAAAGTATAAGTATATATAAGAGACATTTATTTTGCACATCACACAACACAATATAAAAAAAATACACGCGAAAAAGCAAACAAAAGTATACAAAATCCTGAAGTCTCCTACAGTCTTCAGCTCACCATTAGCAGCGATATGCTGCGCTGATTATTTTCTGCTGAGACCAGTGTGACATCACAATAATTGTAAATCTAGACACAAAGCACACTTAAATTAGGATGACTATATTAATATTTAAAAAAGAGAGAAAAAAGTTTCTCCGTACGAAATAGCAGAATCGGTTCTGTGGTTTGTGTGCGAAGAGGTAGAAGACAGACTCTCTTCTATTTATATTATTAAGTGATGATGATGATGATACTTCAGATGATGACATGCACACAGATACTTCATTAGATAGGCTTCAAAGCATCGATTTCCTTAATGACTTGCAATCAAACCGTGTAGTATCCACGTGCGTGTTTTAATAAAACTGTCCCCAGATTCTACGAAGATAACGCGTCGATCGTATCACAAAGTACACTTAGCGTTCCCTGAATACGGATGCGCTGTGACAAATGCCTGTAGTTTCTTTAAAACAAAGTGGCTTATATATCTTTCCCACAGCGTGAACGCTTATTGAATAAGTAAGTAGGATTTATACGACGTGGACACTTTTTACCCTTGGACGTATCACTCTATAGCTACCTAGCTGTAAGGACGAGAGCTCACTGGAGACAAGATAGTTTTAAGTCCTAACCCTATTATATATAATTATAGGTTTTGCCCGTAGGTTACATGAAATTCTAAAATACGAATATCTATATATGTAAAATAACAAGTCCTGACTGACTGACTGATTCATCATCGCCGAGCAAAAACTGTTAAAGCTACAACCATGAAATTTGGTGAATAGGATTGTTTGATGATACACACCCGCTAAGAAAGGAACTTGAAAAATTCTACTCCTAAGGGTGTGAAAAAGAGGTTGAAAGTTTTTATGAAAGCTCGTCATTTCTTAAGTTACAGAAATAAAATTTTGTTTCTGAGCTACTGATTCAAAATAAATAAATACGTGTCTAAGCGTTTTATGAAATTTTACTCGCAGAGGGTGAAACAGGGTTTGAAAGTTTGTATGAAAATACTTCTTAAGGCGAGTCAAGCCGCGGGAAAAAGCTAGTTTTACATATAAATTGCCTTATAATATTTGATCAAGCTTCAGTTATTTCAAAACTCTTAATTGTAACGCTTTCAACTTTATATTTAATATCGCTGATATGGTTCAATTTGTTTGAGAATCGAGATCAAACGCCAGATATTTTTATCCTTGTTATTTAAGCCGTTTCATACCATTATATTTCGTTCTTCACATTGTTAAATTATATTTTTTATGTAATTTATTATTTGTTCGTTCTTTTTTAAAATTGCCAGTAACGAAATTCATATGTACAGAAATAGTCTCAAGCTACGAGATTTAAATTCTGTAAGGGTCTAGCTGTAACTAAGACACATGCTCTAAAAACAGTTTCTTATGAATAAAACATAACATGATTTGTGCCATATGAACGACCACAAGATAGTTTAAAATAAGAATATTACGGACTTATGCAACCTGCATATAAAGGGCCGAATCAAGAGAACCGTGGCGTAGAATGATATAGAGTAATTGGAATACATCATTTTATGGTTCTGATATTATTCCAAAGAGTTGCGAAATTTACACAAGATGTAAAAAAAGTTATTTATAATCATAACGGTGTGTGCGTGTGTGTGACCCTCTGAATGTTCTCCCTCTCTGAAAATTCACTGGGAAAGTAATAGCGTTGAAAAAAATGTTTTTGCGGTTTGTTTTGTCAAACTTATGTCACTGGGTTTTTATGGTTTCCGCGCTGCTACTTTCACAGTGAATACTGTATGAAAGACATAACCTATGTATGCCAAATACTGAATAGAGCATTATATGTACCGGCTTTTGGAATCACCCACATAGCTTACCACTTATTCGGAAACTATCCTAACTATTCGGAACGGGAAAAAACGCAAAGATTGATTCTTTGTATATTCTATAATCACAACAAATATTAATAATCATTTATTCAATCTCAATTATGAGAAGCGACAGGCATTAAATAAGTCGCCAGCTTCGGAGTAGTTATCAGTTGGCATATCTCTCGCTAACAATGAGAGACAACTCGTTACTGAGGCTAACATCTTAATGCCACTATGAAGGGCCGTGTCTGCTCAGCATGACGTTAACACAACACATTGTAATTATTTTACTCGAGTGACAACTTACTCGGAATCTTTGGGTGCAGCCGAGCATTTATCATACGTATCATAAAACATTTATAACGATCTTTATGCAAATTCACTAATTAATTTATCTTCAAAATATGGCAGTGTAGACACACGAAGGTTTGCTTTGTGCGCCTTAAAATTTGACATGCCATGAAAGCAAGTGCCATCGCTCATGGACACTCGTGACATTAGAAGAGTCGCAAGTGCGTTGCCGGCATTTTATATGGGAATGGGGTAGGCTTAGGGCATTTGGACCACCGATAAACTCACTCACTGAACGAAACACAGCACAACGCCGTTTCACGCCAGTTTTCTGTGAGACAGTGGTACACTCCGGTCAAGCCATTCGTGCCGAAGCATGGCTCCCCCACGGCAATGAATATCCGTATAATGTACTTGAGATTGGAAAATGTCCCATTGGTACACGCCCCCACCCGGGTTTGAACTTGCACCCTCTCGTGTGCGATTCAAAGGTCTTCCAGCCCACTAGGCTACGGACGCTCTGAATTATTGTGTTGAGCGAAAATCTAATTTGTATAGTAATCTTCTGTGCGTGCGTTTGTCACTGAATTTTTCCTAAGCGACTGGATTATTATAGGAGATTTGAGAATGGTTTATCCTCACAAACCAAGACCGGCAGGGCAACGTCTTTTGGGTGCTAGTGTAATATATTTTCATGTTACATTGTTGTTGTTTGTTTTTGTTGTTGTATCATATATTTAATAATATAATTCCTCTATGGTCGTATCGATTTTACGCACCTCTATTTTCAGATATGATTTTTGCATTGAAAATGTATAAACCTCGATATGAGTATACGTATTTATCAAGATCTAAAACACGCTGAACAATTTACTTGTTTCAAGAATCATCATATATAATTCAAAATATTAAAATATTTGAGCAGGTAAGAAACGATTTCCTCTGTGGCATCAACAGGTACCTTCGAATTGACGTTTGACAGGTGGCTGAGATGTAATCCAACCGGGCGGCGACGTCACGTCGATGCGCGTAAAAAGTCAACCTTTACGACGGTCGAGTGAACAAAACAAAACAAATAAGACATGTCAATGCCCACGCCTTCGGTATGGTAACCCGATATAAGCAGACGGATACATTTAACACCGGCGAGGCTCGCGGCGGACGAGAATCGCGTGAGATCAAGGCATTAGGCGGAGCGATGAGCGATGCGGCTGCGGACGGACCCCGATTCTGCGCACGTAACTTATACTGACTATAATCTTCGCGAAGACTACTAGATGTCACGCACTTGTCCCGTGCCTGATGATAGTAAGCTCCTCGATAGCATAAGTTATGGCCCGCAATTACAAAGCGAGCCATCGATATCGGAATAAATGTACTCGAATGTTACCGCCTAAAAGATCGTAAGATGCTACATATTGCTTTCTGTGTCTATAAATAAATTAGTCTGTAAGTAATCAGTGATTACAAATACAAGTGTATAGATGTTTATTTGATTTTGATAAAGTTTCTGTTACCAAAACCTATGTAAGTGTTATCGTATTTTAAAATCCTTTTCACGCGTAAGGTCTACGTTACGTCTGGATGTATAATGTCTGCTTGCTATAAAAAGTAAGTAATATTGTAGGTGTTTTTTTAAACACCTTCTAATTTGAATCAAGCTTCAGCCAGCGTGTCCTCTCCCTTACCATCCCATCCGCTCGCCCGCGTCATGAAAGAGGATACTTTTATATCCGACTCATTGTTCTGTTACAAATTTGTCAGTGATCTTTACATTAAACTTTTTCTTCCCAAACTCGAGACAGGTTCATAATCCCATGGTTATAGGTCCTTAGACCACACAAACAAAAACATTCGATATATTGTAATATTAGATAATGAATTCTTATCGAGCGTAAATGAACGTAAGCATTACATGCCACGAAGCGGTTTCCGGTCTCCCCTTTTGTGGTTTTATCTAAGAGGTGTTGGTTTTCTATAAACAACAAACATACAATATTGTTCCTATAATTATTGAGAAATTGGGTTTTGAAGCCTTTTATGTTAAATTAAGGGCTAACGAATTTATTTAAGCTGAAGATTTTTTAAAACAAATTATACCGTTCTAGATACAAAGTTTGTATAGTTAACCTTTACAGTATATATAAAATAAATAAAATAAAAAGCTTATTATTTCACGTCACATCGATAAAAGTGTGTTTTACATATTTAGACATATCATTTGAATACAGTTATATTTACAGTCAATATGAGTTGCAATGAATAGGAGAGTGCGCCTGGAACTCTTATATAGAAGTTGCTTATTTATTCACATTCAAATAGATGACGTTATTAGCGCAATATCAATTTAAAATTATTTTTTTATATAAAATACATTATAAACGTAAATTTAAATTACTATGCTAAACTATCCGAACCTAAAGGTTTCATAGTTTTTCCGTAAAGTGTATCACAAAAGGCACTGATAGTAAGAGCTCGATTCGCTCGCCCTATAATAGCGTATCCTGATGATTTCCATCCTCTAATTTAAGCTTACGTTCACTACATATTTTATCAATTAACCTTCTGAGAACTATGTATCTCTCGGGCAAATTCTATTTTCAAACAAAACAAACACATTCGAATGATAACAAAGCAAATCTATTCGCGGAACTGCTATCACTATTTCACCTCTATTACCCTAATTATTATCATTTCGCTCCTGCCACGCAACGCCTCCGGGTGGGTCCTAATTCGGGACTCCCAAACGGTTTACTGACGATGGGCAGTCGACAGCCATCATCTTAAATAATTTGGACTAATTTTCATAATTCCGCACAATTTCCATTTGAAGAGCATGTCATGGTGTGATTATTATCTTTTGACAGGATCTGGAATTTCGGTTGTTTGCGAATTTGAGACAATTTTGAAACATGCTCGTGTTATGAGAGTGACATTCTAATAGCTGTCAAGTCTGAAAATTATATTGTAATTTGTGAGAATGGAAAGTAAAATGTAAACGATTAAGGCAATTACTAGCTTAAAAAATTACTAAGCTACCAAAGTTTCACATCTTTTAATTAAATTTGAGATCCAAACAATAGTAGATATCTTTGTGCCTATGTGAGGTAACACCTTGTCACCGCTAAACAGTTTTAAAATTAATTTAAGCACGTAGATGACTTGAGTCTCGTGAAAATACAAATTGAAATACTTGTCTCGAAAAAATTTAACACAAATACAGAGGTAGACAATGACAATCTATAGCGTTTCCGTGACCATACAATACACAGAACCAATGATGTAAAACTATCAATTGGTAACCAATAAATCTTAATAGAAAACACATTGTTTTAGAGTTTGTTGGAACATTGTCACGCGATTTCAAATCACGTGGTGCCTAGAGGTCCTATTGTCCTACAGATAATTTCGATGATGAATATTTACGAGCACTTTACGATGCAGCAGATTTATGTGAAAACAGCACCCAATTCTACTATTTTAATGCGACATTAATGTAGATTCGTCTCTCACCACTACGTGGTTTTTAAGTAAATTGAAAATATTATGTAAATACATTTATTAATGTTCAGAATTTTCGTAATCATCAACTATTTCTGTAAACTTTATTTAAATTCAAATTAAAAAAAAACGTTGTAATACATCCAAATTTATTGTAACTTATAATATTATAAAAATATCTAGCAATGCTTAGATTGGAATCGATTTTGTTGAAGATTCTGAAAAAAATCCTTTTTTTGGAACTCGGGCTTACTTTCAATTCCCTCCCAAATTAGCCCCTCACATAAGTACGTATTATGACGTACAAGTATAAGAATATTATGTACTTTACTGCTTGTTAGTAAATGGACTAGATGGAAAAAAAGCTTCTCGATAACACAATAAAATAATAGGATCGAGGTAGAGTGATATATATTATATAAATCCTGCAAATATTAAACGATACCGTCGGTGGGTGTAAAATATAGTGCGTGAAGCAGACGTACATTTCCTTATATCCAATGTAGAATCAACAATGCGCAAATAGATGTTCAAATTTAGAGTTCCCTTATCGGCATTTTGGTACATAAATAATAAAAATAATAGAAATTTTACGAGTTTTCGGATATCATATTTTGGAAGGGATTCTAGATATAATCCATTAATCATAGTTAAAATGTGTCTTCACCAAAACGCACAGTATAGTATTTATTTTAACAAAATAAATACTACACGTTTCAAATAAACGTACTTAATAGTCCGGTAGTTTTGATCCGGTAAAAAGAAAAGTTTAGCAGAGCGTGATTTCGATCCACGGACCTCTGGGTTATGGGCCCAGCACGCTTCCACTGCGCCACTCTGCTTATGTCTACAATGTTTAAATATGGCTCCATCTCCAGGGACCTCTGTGTTCCAGTTAAAAACTAGACAAAAATAATAAACAATTAGCAGAGCGTGGTTTCGATCCACGGACCTCTGGGTTATGGGCCCAGCACGCTTCCACTGCGCCACTCTGCTTGTGTCTACAATGTTCAAATAAAGCTCCGTCTCCAGGGTTCCCTTTGTTCCGACAAAAAACTAGACACTAAAATTATTGTTCTGACGCCGTTTGTCCATCAACGCCGTCAACCGAGAACGTGATTATTTTGGCCAGATAAAATGTCACTGTATGACATGGGTGACAGGTTTCATTTTCCTCTACACCAGTATATCCACAACTTTTTTTGATGGATGTTGTATGAAGAATCTGTCAAAAAAGTTGTGGATAGCCTTTCTGAAACTTTATTAGTAAGCGGTGAAACAACCCTTAACTTGTGTAATTTTTTCACTAGCCAAATTGTTTAAAAAATTTCAAATACTTCTTAATATTATGAGGTTCTCGTTTTATAGAATTGCGTTCATATTGCTACTATTTCAAATACATTGTTACGTAACAAAAGAAGCGGTCTCTTTTGAAGACGATTTGAGTTCCTTGAATTAGTCCACTATGCTGGTCGGCATTTTTGTAGCTTAGAGCTATAAAGTTTTGAAGACCCTTGCGTCATTTGGGTAATACAATTTATATATTTGTTCAACCTCAATATTCCATTGTGTCCAGACACGATTTTTTGCTGTTTTCGTTAAAATTGCCATCGGGGCTGCCATTATTGAAATGTATCCCTCAGGACCACCCGGAACACACAGTCTGGGAGGTTGGCAAATGATTTGAAGCGAATTATATTTACAAATAATTATCTTCTTTAACAATATCTAATGCTTAATTGTAATGAAACAGATTTATTCTACTTCATTTTATTAACTGTACTTCCAATTACTTTTTAGGGTTCAGCATCCAAGGGGTAAAGACGTGACAATATTACTAAGACTTCAATGTCTGTCCGTCTGTCTGTTCGTCTGTCTGTCCTTAGGCTGTATTTCAGGAACGGTAATCGCTTGAGGGTTGAAAATTTCACAGAATATGTATTTCTGTTGTCGCTATAACAAACATTCTAAAACCAAAAAAAATGATAATTTTTTGCTATTTTTTGCTCGATATCAATAATATTAACAGGTAGACAGTTGAAATTTTCACAAAACACTTAGTTCTATTTATACTTTACAAGTACAATTCTTATGATAATAATTAAGGTGGGCTCTCATACAAAAACACAATTTTACCTATGTTCGCTATAATATGGTACGGAACCCTTTGTGCGTGGGTCCAACTCGCACTTGACCAATTTTTTCATACCTAATATAAAATATAATACAATTAAATGATACACATTAAAAAATGGTGTTTAGTTCGTGGAAACCACTAAACAGAATTTCATAAAATATTGCCAAACAATAGACTTCTAATATATACCGTATTGATCTTATTTATTTATTTATTTACCGATTTAATGATCTAGTGAGATAGATTAATGATCAATGTCCTAATTTCATGCGAGCAAACCTGCGGGATAAA
Organism: Cyclargus thomasi; assembly: GCA_026546445.1. Lineage (NCBI taxonomy): Eukaryota > Metazoa > Arthropoda > Insecta > Lepidoptera > Lycaenidae > Cyclargus > Cyclargus thomasi. The sequence goes on from JAOTAV010000006.1 coordinate 1,100,913, forward strand.
GCTATTTGACTCAAAAAGTCATATTCGTGAGGCTTCGTATCCGTGAATCACAAGATTCGTTGGTGGGTATAGACGGAACTATTTCAGATATTCTACAAATTGCAAAATCGTCGAGTCCCGACTCCACACGACGTTGAGCATCAATAGATTGATTCTTTAGAACAGAGTACTTTGCAACGATTAAGAAATCGTTCTAGATTTTATAATTCATTCCAAGATTTTTGAAATTCACGTTCATTTCTGTGATACTGATGGCTGCAAAAAGAACGCAAATCATTTTTGTAATCTTTTGTTTATAATTTTATGACAAATTGTTAGGCAGTGAACTACGTTTGTCTTTGTGTGCAACGGTTGTATAAATAAAAAAACGAAATATAATAATACGATACATATTAAGCGAAGTTCACTGCTCAGTATCGTTAATATAGCTACATAATAAATTTTAAACATATAACATTATTACCATTTTAGTCTCGCGTTTCGAAATGAAACTATTTTAGCATAAATGCGCTTGACACAACATTTTAATTAATATCCTCACTGGAACAAAAGAATTCTTGATTGAAGTTTTCAATGGATTGTGCTTGAATACATCACATAGCTCTGGCGTTGTGTCGTTGGCAAATGTATCTCTATCTTCATTCATGGCTCGACGGAAGAAAAGCTATAGAGTACACTCACAATAATTGATTTTATTTCAACCATCAGTATCCGGTAGCTTTTGTTTGGTTCCATATATTTTTGTTCGTTTAACATCCATTGTTTCTTATTTGAATTCTTGATTGAATACCAAACAAATAAAAATACGCACATTATATTTTTAAGAACTGTCAATAAAATGCCTTAAACTTCTCGATTTCATTTCATTTAACTATATTATACCTATAGTATACCAATAGGGACATCTTTTATAACAATGTGTTATAATAATATCCCCTTGTTTGCAGTGTCTACTCCACAGTTTCGTTCGGATGACAGACGTGGGCAGGTTTGATCAAAAATAGTCCCGTGATGGTCCGCACAATACATTCATTATCGCGATGTGCACTTGCTCCGCAACATGCGAAATTACATCACTGACGTTTTCGTTGTATTTGCTGTTCATTGGATGTTTATGTTTAAATTGTCCCATTGTTACTTATTTCTCTTACTTTCATTTTATTTAGTAGATGTTTATGTGATAATTATCTATTCCTATTAATTCATCGAAAATTAATATTATACTTCAATTAAAATAGTTTTACTGTACTTTTGAGGAGATCAGAGTTGCTTTGATAATGCTTTTTTATCCTTTAATTTATATATAGCATCAGCGAAAGTTAGAAAATTTAAGGAAATCCTAACAAAAATATTCTGTAAGAAAACAAGCCAAGACAATACTTAATTCGTCAGTGGGTAAAATTTAAGGGCCAGTTATATAAGATTAATTATAACAATAAACAAATGGCTGTAAGGATTCTTTGAATTGGTATGACTTTGTCGAGATGTCATTACTTTCGAGAGATAAACAAGCATCTCAATGGAGACTTGGCCTGTTTTTTAGGGAATGTTTTTAGTGGGATTTTACTTCTTTTTGTAGAAAGGTTATTTTTGGAATAGTTTTTGTTAATACACATCTTTGTACTTTGTTTCCAATGATAGAGAACCGGCTTTTAAAGGGATCCGCGGTCTAAATGATTTAAAGACTTGAAATTTCGGATTTTAAGTATGTGTTGTAAGCTGTATGGCGAAAATTCAGCTTTCTGGTATTCCAGATCCAGATCCAGAGGGATAATACCAGAAAGTTGAATTTTTTGCCATTTTGCCGCATTTTCATTTGAGAACCTCTGTTTTCAAATGCGGCAAAATGGATTCTGTAACGATGGCACGGCAGTGTTTGCTTCGCGCTCGACTTGGCGATGCCACTGCCATCAGATTAGTGTATCGTTATATCGTAAAGACATTTACAATTTATTAAACTACTAAAACACAATTTGTCTTTACAAACGTATCTGCTTTATCAATTTAAAAAATGCGTTCATTCCGTTTTTTTTTTATAATAAAGTCTCAAAATATCTGCACACCTAAAAAAGTTCTGAATTCCAATACATTAATCAATACAGGCATCAAAATATATTTCCAGCTCTGGGGTGGGATTAAAGGGATTGGAGAAAAACGAAAAATTTTAAACGCCTACCAATTTCGGAATTTCAAACCTTTAAAACATTGACCGTTAACTAAACCCCGTGCCCGCTTGCTGTTTTTTTTCCTTTTTTAGTGGTTTTGCAAAAGTTATTTCGTCATTTGTATAGGATTATGTATTTTTTTAAGCTAAAAGTTCTTTTAGATTCATATTCATATAAATCGTAAGCTGAGTTTTTTTTTTTAACGTAAAGCATTATATTATAGTTTTTTTTTTAATAATTATACCTTGCGATGAAAATATTTAACATCAATGAAAATACTCACAACATACAGGATTAGCCTTTAAATACAACAGAATCTCCATTCTTACGGCGCTCCAAAACGAAATAAAGTTTAAAGATCAGCATTCGAAGACTAAAATAACGTTGGACGATATTCAAATCTCTTCGGAATTACTATGCTATTTGTACCCCTGTCCATTCAGTAACTCAACACTTTGTAATCTATGGTTATAGGTATTCAAAATTATTATTCGAATATAAATTCCAATTGTCTGCGTCTAGAGTATCGTTTACCGTCTATGACTCTTATTTATTGCGTTGCTTAGTTCAAGCTGCGAATGTTTTTGGAAGAAGTCGTTAATGCTTCGCACGTAATTCCTTTGTTAATATATCGGTGCTTAGCTAGGCCGTATTAATTTAATGACTAGATTGCGCAATAAAAATGGATGTGTTAGAAATAGTAATCTTTATACAGAACTCGAGATCAACAAAAAATTTACGCACATGGTATTTCTTTTAGATTTATCATGTTATTCTTTACTTACACTTTTTATGATGTCTTTATGAAATCATTATTATAACTTACATTTTAAAAGTTAGCATCAGGCTCCGACATTACCAACTTGACCAATTTTTATTAAATGTTAGGCTTATAATTTTATAAATAAGAAATAAAAACAAATCCAGAATATTCAAACTGTTTTGTTAATGATACGACTTCTATCTGTAACTTTTTTTATCTATAAACGTCGACGCTAAAACCAAAGCGCTAGTGAGCAATAGAATCAAATAGAGTTAATGAATTAATCATGACAACTTGTACTGAGCCTCTAACCCATATAAATTAAGCCTAGTAGGTTTAACCTTGTTAAAGTGTGAAGATTTACACAGTACAATTAGTGGGCACAACACTAGTTACATTAATTACTAGAAACACCAAGAGCGATAAACAAAAGGTAATATACCTTGTTAATCTGATCCGTGTTGCAACGCAGTATTTATTACGAACTAGATTTAGCCGCGTCTTCGTGTGAGTAGGGAACCGCGGAAACCGTACGTCAATAAGCTAGAGATGGTATAAAAATAATAAAACTAACCCGGCAGATGTTGTCTTGTCAGTCTTCGTTTGTGAACCTAAAGCATTCTCAAATTCATTTGAATACCTACAAAAAATTTTCATCATTTAGATCGGACGGTCAGATTTAGACGGTCTTTAAATAAAGATAATAATTAAACACTTTCAGTTCTTTCCATGACTTTCCCAATAAGAAAAATAGTATTTTCTGTTATTTGGTCATAAGCAGTCAATTAAAACGTAAATAATTGAAGTAATGGAAGAAATATAACCTAGTGTTCATAAATTAACATTAACAAAGAGAAGCTGTAAATTTATCTTTCCTTTCTCTTGACTAGAGGCCTATTTCATCATTAAAAAAAGAATTTAATCATAGGAGTCAAGATGTCTCTCCTTCGCCCACTCGATGATTATTTCAACTCTTATATTATGAGCCAAAAGATGACCCGGACATATCACTCGAATAATAAATATCATCCGCCACGTCTAGGCTAAGAACGCTTCAAGAAGAAATCGTAAAACATGATCTGCGTTAGAATGTTTAAAACAAAACATGATTTATAGACGGCTCGAGCCTTTGATGCCTAAGAAGTGCTTCGTGCGAAATGGAATTCCAGTTTCACACGCAACAAATGGACTATCTGATGAACTTTGCGAGCCTGTGAGGCTGTGCTAAAGATTCTTAATAAGTACAAACTACAAGTGTATTAAAGGCTTTATAGCATTCAGTGTTTATGATATTGATAAGTTTTCACAAAAATAATTTTTCAATTCCGGCCGGTAGACCCTGAGTTTAACGCGTTCGAACAAACAAACGCTTCAGCTTAATGTTATTATAGAAGTTTATTGTAGATATAGATTAGCTGATGCCCCAAAATTAGTTCATCGCGTCTAAATCGAACAATTTCATAGATAATTATTAAGGTACTCAGTTGAAATAGTCATTAGAAAATACTTGTCACAAGCAGAGTGGTGCAGTGGAAGCGTGCTGGGCCCATAACCCAGAGGTCCGTGGATCGAAACCACGCTCTGCTAACAGTTTATTATTTTTCTGTCTAGTTTTTTTTCTGAAACACAGGGATAACTTGAAATGGAGCTATATTTAAAACTTGTAGACATAAGCAGAGTGGCGCAGTGGAAGCGTGCTGGGCCCATAACCCAGAGGTCCGTGGATCGAAACCACGCTCTGCTAACAGTTTATTATTTTT
>JAOTAV010000006.1:1114981-1173869 GCA_026546445.1 Cyclargus thomasi
AATAAAAATCTTAAATATGTGTATAGTATAAAAGTATTATATATATTTCCGTTGTCTGGTACCTGTAACACAAGTCCTTCTGGTACTTACCATGGGGCCAGACTGACGTGGTGTGAAGCGTCTATAGATATTATATTATATTATAGATATTATAGTTACAACAGCCTCCCACCTCATACAAGCCTTAGTCCGATCTAGAAGTATTGCTGCGCCATCTAGTATCAAAAAAAAAGAAACTGGCAGCAAAAACACGTTTGTTGTATAAGAGGCTCTCTTAAATATTTGAATTGTTTTGTTTTTAGTATTTGCTGTTATAGCGACAAGTGGCAACAGAAATATATCTTCTGTAAAAATTTCAATTCTCTAGCCTTTACCGTTTTGAGGAACAGCTTAGAGACAAACCGGCGAATACACAGAGACTGATAGACATCAAAACCTTAGTAATGGGATCCCGTTTTTATCCTTTAGATACGGAACCCTAAAAAGGCTGACTCTTATCGCACTCATGTTATGAATTTAGGTTTGTTCGGATGTCATTAAAGTTCTTAAGAGTTGAGATTTACCCTTGTAAAATAAACTCATTATCATAATATACCATACATAATAGACAAAATGAACCAGTTTATCGACATCAAAACTTAAAAAATCGCACGGGTACAACTTTGGCAAGGCTGTAAGCATACCTCGAACTGTACTACAACAGAAAGCTTCGCGCGCCGGTCAATCTTCCTTTCTAATCTTATAACTAGGAAATTGTGTTTGTTTGTCCTTTATTCACACGAAAGGAAGCAACGAAATTAAAAACGAAGCAACCAATTGATTAGATTTTTGGCATAGATTTACTGTTGGTCTTGAAAAAACATCATATTGTTTCAAAAATATTGGTATCATTACATGATTTTCGAATACCTCGCGAGCGAAGCCGCAGACAAAAGCTAGTAGGACATATTACGTCCAGGCTTTTAATTTCGAAAACTTTCTAAGGCGGGTTGCTAGTTTATTTTTTCAATTGTGACATTTCCATACAATACAATTGTGTTTTGTCACATTTTACTTTACCACAAGGTTCCTGAAAAACATTGTAATGACAAAGCTGAAAGTTTTAATTTGCCGGAATGTCAGGTTATTTGTTTTTTTTTTTTATCACTAAAGGTAATTTCGTCGGGAACAAGAGACCTAATTAGAAGTTGTAAGAGGTGGCTCGGGCTGGGCAGGGTATTAACGCGACATGAACATGTACAGTTGGCAAAAACATTTGACAGTCCACGAAAAAATAACAATAACCCCAAAAAAAGACTTGTACGCGTGGATAAATTTATCACAATATTTTTTCGTAATTGTAATATGTAGCTTATACTAGTTATATTTATTGTTAGTGGTATATTTAATTAGCTCATGCACGAGGCTTAGCTCTGGAATGTGAAAATCGCGTAATATACGCGTAATATTTTGGCAAAAAGTACGTTTTTCTAAGACAAAAGTAGGCTAAGTTTATCCATTCTTACAACTCATTATATGCCAAAACTTGAGTAGATCTACCCAAACTCTATGTCGCATGATATTATTTATTTGGCATCTTTTGTGTCGACTCTACGACGCAGCAAGAAAATTGCAACTACCCACGTATTAGATAATTTTGAAGTTACCTGGAACAAATTAACAAAGTTGCTAAATTTACATACTTGTACTGGGGGTATCTCTATACTTGTCTAAACTTTTTGTGTCTGTTTATAAACAGAGAAACAACTTTTCGGTTAGAATAGCACGGCCGCGGCAGAACTAAAAAGGTTATATAGGGTGTTACAATATTACTGTTAGTATATATTATATAGTTCGCTTACTATTCTACCTGCAAGCTATCGCTATCGTCTCACGTGAAAAATATACCATCATCATCAACTTCATGAGTGGGTAGTCCTCTACCGTACGCACCGCATTTTTTTTTTACCTTACCTTTTGTACTTTTGAGCCACGCACATTAAGGTGTCCTTTACACGGTCACGAAAGCGTCAGTCATATCAATCATGAGTGAATGTTGCATGACGTAAAAATCAAAATATGTAAATAGCTGTCATTAACCATCAGTCATCACATTAGACGGTTGGTTATTCGTCAGTCACAGCGTTGACTGCGGCAAAACTGACAGCAAAACCTTTAGTATAATGGACGCCTAAAGCCCTACAATTAATTTCTATAACCACTAACTACCAGTACCTATTTCCGGACTGACACGACCTGCAAAAAGCATAGCGTTAGAAGACAGCGTATTCTCTCCCAAACGGCCGGCAGGCGGCAACGCATCTGCAACTTTTCCGTATTGCGTAATTGCTCATTGAACTTCACAATATCACAATTATTTAAATACATTTCAGTCTTGTTCTTTAAACTCGAAAAAAAGTTGAAAGTTTCATTTCCGACATATATACACTTGGTACGATAAAATTTCAGATTGTGAATACAAATTAAGTTATAACGCAAAAACAATTTTATTACAGTCACTATATAAAAAAAACTTAATTTAAATATTCTATTTCGTTCCAGTTTTCAAATGTTTTGTTTAAAATATTGCGCGTATCCGCTTAATCGGCTTTGGAGTACCCGCAACATTATATTATTTTAAAATAACATTTTAGTCGCTCGAATCAAATCGACAGGTTATTCTAATCTTTTTTTGTAGTAGAATAAAATTTGTATAAAAATCATGTAAGAGTATAAAATTACAATTATTTAACTATTAAGGATAATAAGTATCTAATAAATTATCGAGGAATATTATATCATATATAAGGGTACTAGTACCTACAACCTACGCATTTTATCGATTTAAATTATTACGAAATTGTCTTCTACTTTCATCTTTACTTGTGATATTATAAATGGGAAGGTGTTTATTTCTTTGTCCTTCATTGCGCCCTAATAAAGCGACCAATCGACTAGATTTTTGGCATAGACAACTTTTGGTTATGGAAAATCATCCCATTTTTGAAAAATTCTAATTGTTACCAATTTTTGAATTCTACCAATACCATTAATACCAATTCTTGAGCAAAGCCACGGGCGAAAGATAGTGCTTTAGAAACAAAAAATAATTCGTCTATAATATCAACTAATAATTAATCCTGACTGACTTATAAAAGTAATTGCTTCTATTTTAAAGCTCTTTATTAACAATAGTTGGTGCCCGCTACTTAATTGCGCAAAAATTCGTATATTATGCGGAAACCGTACATTTTCCCGGGATAAATCCTATATGTTGCCCAAACCTAATAGATATTAAACAAAAAAATATTTATCCGTCTAGTAGTTCCTAAGATAAGCGCGTACAAACAGACAAACAGACAACTTTTTTTGTCGATATGTGTTCTATTACTGTTTATTATCACCCCTACATTATTTTGTAAAAATATTAAATGTACAGGCACTCCAATTTTACTGTTTTATTATATGTATAGATACATAATTAAAGTTAAATAGTGTGGCTTCTTTTAATCCAAGGCCCCAAATTTTAAGCACCCAGCTACGTGATTTTCGAAAATTCTCCACCTTTGCAGTTGTTAAAACGTTTTGTTCAATAAAAGCCTTCCTCGGCAGAACTTTTTATAACAAAAATTATCCTAGTTGCCTAAGGCCGGTCACGTCTCTTGTTATTGACAAATACACCAAAGACGGCTTAAGCTGTAGAAATTGTTTTTGCGGAGGCTAAAGCGATTTAATTACTAAGCAATTAATAGACAGAGCTGCGGTAATAAGATTTGGAGATGAGTACTAAATATAACACCGAGTTGAGGCCTCTAGGTAGAAGCTCAACAGGAACCGTACATTTTGTAGTTAAAAATGGCCTATGTCCTCTCACGTAGTCAATTAATTATTACTAGATAATACTATAAAATATGGGTATGTTAGTAATTCGTATGTTAGCTTTATATGTGGAGTTTAAGCTTATGTCACTTTCAGAGCTATTACTTTCACAGTGAACTCTATATACGGAACAGATAATATAAACACATATATACACTTCAAAAAAAACATAAAATTTCTGTAATTCGTGTCAAAACTGTTTTAAATGAACAGAATACTCTCTAACTTTATAATATATTTATAGAAAATAAGAATGATATTTGGGGGGAGTGTTCTCCGTATGACAAATAAGAAGGAATTTTTCGATTTTCTTCTTCTAAGGGGGTAAAAAGGGGGGTTGAAGTTAGTATGGGAGAATGTAATTCCGTGGTCCGATCTAATCCAAACTTTGCAAAAAGTCAAAAACATGTTTTGATACATTTCATTGAAGATTTCAAATTTTTGCCCAAATTGCTGAACCGATTTTGCTGAAATTTGGTATGGACATACTTTGAAACCCCTGGGAAGGACATTTGGGGCAGGCAAGGATGTTGCGGGCATCATCTGGTACACGATAATAATAAACATTATAAAAATAAACGTAAAATAAATTAAACAAGTTTAACTGAGTAAACAACTTAAAAATAACAGTAAATCCATATTTCATAAAGCTCAGCGGAAAAATGACAAAAAAAATAAATAAATATTTTTTTAATGAAACAAACATTTTATCGAGACAAAGGTTTAATCTGGAACTAATAGTACACAATAAAGGCCGGCGCTCGCATTACTGCCCGGAACCTCTGCCAGTAACGTCCTATAAAAACTTGTCACACGTATTGCCCTGTGATGTCATTCCTGTTTTGTTATTGTTGCATATTCTATATTTGAAAACTTTTTTTTTTATATTTCACGTTGTTTTTCTGTTTTGCTTGCAGAAATCCATATCTATTCTTCCGTATCTATACGACTGTCTGTTACGTCTTCACTTCCAAACCGCTCAACTGATTTTGCTGTTTGGTATGGACATACTTTAAGTCCTGGGAATATCTGAAAAGTTGGTAAAGTTATCTATCACATTGCTGAGCAGATTAGGGTCGAGTACCAACAGTATCCTGAAAATGCTGGCTGAAAAACTGGATTCGCCGATGCTAGAACACTTTTTAAGGGTAACTATAGAACATGTATCGAATATATTTGAATGTAAGTGTTTTTATGCAAATCCAGGGCTTTCAGAGAGACTAGAGCTAGGTTTTCGGTATAACTACGGTTTTTATTATTATTATTATTGTTGTTTTGTTTGAAAAGGAAGGCTTGCAGAAATTAGTTAATATTTTACTGTTGAGCTCACAAAAGTGTGCTAATAAATTTTTAATTACACCTTAAACCGTAATTATAAAGACGACGGAAGAAAAATTTTCAAGGCTTTACCCAAAATCACCACCTTGGGGCATCTAAAAATGTCCCGACCCCAAAACATGGCCCCCCAACTTTCTACCCTTCTGAAAACCTAGAACGATAAAATATCTATATGCTCACACCTATAGCCCCGCATTTATTTGTGAAACTAGCGAATTCTGTGTAAATAAAACGTGAGGTCCTTAACTGCATCGGGGGTAGAAATTACAGCACACTCGTCCACGACACGGTCATAAACCTTTTGTCATGTAACCTAAACATCTCCCTTAAAAACTATCTTCTTGATTTTATGTCCTCGTAAACTTAGCCACTCGACTTCCAAATTGCGGTGCGTAAGAAGAAGTTACGATCTTGATTAAAACTAATTAAATGCTGAAGTTACTTATGTTTGTGGACATCTGTAATATATAGCATCGTAAACAGTTTACTAACTACTAATATTACAGTTTAGAGCTACATTCAAGGCAGTCATGCCAGAAAACAATGACCCAAAATAAATATACCTAATAAAGAATAACTGTAACACACAAATATATCTAGTATTAGCATGTTAATGACTAGTTGGTGCCCGCATTTCGTTGCGCAAAAATTTGTATATCACGTACATTTTCCCGGCATAAAAAGTATCTTTGCCCGGAACTAATAGCTATTAAACAAAAAAAGATTTTTTCAAATCCGTCCAGTAGTTCCTGATGTTAGCGCGTAAAAACAGATATACAGACAATTTTTTCTTGTCGATATGTGTTTTGTTACTGTTCCCTAGCACCCTCACATTGATTTTTTTGTAAAAATATCAAATATACAGACACTCCAATTTTACTGTTTTATTATATGTATAGAAATAGATTAATCACATAGAATGTCATATAATAAACATATACCGTATTTTTTTAAATATTTTCTTAACATCATTTAGTGTTATAAAAGAAAAATAACACCATGAACTATATAAAGTTGTTACATTAATCATAATCATATGTATCACAGACACCTCGGGCTTCATATATCCAAAACTATACGCTTATGCCCTAAGACTACTGGCGCCAAAGTGAGGTCTCGGCATTCTAGGAAGGTACTAAGATGCATGTATTTGCGCCTCTTTTACGCCATATACTGTAAAAGTCTTTTACTTCATATATTTTAGGTATTACAGTTCGAAATGTTTGCTGACAACTTCAACGCTCACTATTTAAATAATACAACATTTTCTAGTATCAATGACTATTTAAAATCGACAGCAAAAAGTTTTTAATGTCTTCATGTATTACTTTTTGTTGCACATCGTTTTAGCCATAGTCGGACACAATCTACGAGTCTAGACAGAGTCTGCACGCAAACTGAGAGATTAAAGCCAAGATGAATAGTGAGATGAAGAAAATACCTTGACGTAGCAGAGCCTTGTTCTGTCACGTACACTATTCTTATTTAACCTTTTTGGTCCAAGCAAATAGAATGGGGCACATTTTTATGTAAAACCTGTACATTTCTGTTGCTTCTTTTATATTTAAATATATGGTTTCGTTGCGTTTCACTACCTTTATCTTAAATATCGCATATTTGTAATCATTTTAAGTCAAATAGGAGCTTTCAGTTTATGTTGAGTCCTATTTCAGGAGTTTGAGAGTCTGAAAATCTTTGCTCAGATACCTAGAATTTAATAAAAAATATAATTTAGCTAAGGATAACGACAGCTTTTTAAGTCGCTAAGCCTTAAATTGCCGACTGAGCCTGAGTGATTTTTTGTTAAAAGCTCTACATTAATAAAATTTTAATATAAAAAGCCCCTAAGCCTGTGCGACAAATAGGACCATTGTTGATATCACAGCCATTAAAATTATGAATCATGTACCCATAAAGTCGAAAGAACAGGATAGGCGGGATATTTTTTACCACCCGAGCACTCGTAAAAGCTCAAGCCCTAAATTAGCTCGATTCTTTGTCACCCCTTTGAACAACCCTAAAAAATTCTGCCACCGTCTTTGTCTAACAGTAACCACCACGTTCTCATCCGCGAACTGCATCAAGGAAAATCAACGCACAACCACCCGAGATGAAACGAGATAGAATAAAATATTATATGCACTAGTACAGATGACAGAGAAAGCGTCATACGTAGTAGTAGCCATGAACGTACACCGCGTAGCGAGAGCGAGTGAGAGGAGGGAAACCCTTGCGCTAGAGCAGGACGGGACGAAAATTAACTATCCGAGGGGAGAGGTACAGAGCTTCTTCAAGCGGGGTGGTTAGTCCGCTTTCGGCCGCGGTCGAGGCAGTATCGCTTCTCGAAATCGTCTCACTGGAGAACGATTCAAGTTGTGCAGATTCAATTCCTGTGTATTGTATTTCGTTTCGTTCGCCTTGGATTCTTTTGGACATGGTCACACGTGCCTCATGTTTTGTTAATTTGTGAATATTTATTTTGATTTTGATTTTCGTGCTACCAAACTTGTCAATTTGTTTTGACAGTATTATGCGTTTTTCGTTTGGATTTCTGTGCGTCTTATGATAGCAAATAAATACTGACTTATCTATCGGAAGATACCAAAGAAGATGAGTGCCAAAATGTTATTATATAATTTCTCCTTGTTTTCTGCGGTTATAACTTGGATTGGAGTTGTAGCTGAGGAGGAGGTTTCGTCGCCTTTGAGGGTAGCTCAGTGTAGAGCAACATGTCTTCAAAAGGTAAGGCTCTTCATTTATTTTGGGTTATACTCGCTCATTTTAGTTCTGCACCATATAGTGAATGTTCTGAATGTGTGTAGCTTCTTTTTCTCTTCATATTCCAAAAATAATGTTAATAAAAATTTATTTACACTTTTCTTCGCAACATAATTGTAAAATGCGAGTCTATCTACAACTTTTTACGATCGTGTTAGTAAAGTTAGCTCTACATGAACTCGAAAAGTTGTCGAACTAGAGCAAGCTAAAAGATGCACTCATAGAATAAATTGAAATACTCACCTAATAAATGAAAAACTTCAAAATCCACGAGTAACAAAAATCATAGGAAACAAAATATGAAAACAGTTTTTCAACACTCCTCGTTAAACGGATTTCGAGCTTTAAACTTTTCAGCATATCACATTTTATCCCATGAAAAACTCGTTTTTATTGACGCGGCATTTAAGAGTTAATCACGATGCAATTAGGTTCAAATTTGATTAACTCAATTATCGGAATATTCCCGTAGATTGGTCATTTGTCCCCCGATCAATCACTCTCCGTCGGCTCCCCGACATAAATATTAACTGCACACGAGCTTTGTTGTCCACATGAGAATACTCCTGTTCAATTTCATCGACTACGGTGTGATTAAAGACTCCACATCCATAAAAAGATAAAAAATATGCGAGGAACTCTTTTGCTCTATTTTTTAGCTCTACATTCAAACTCGTAGTACAACTTTCGTAATGAAATGCTAAGTGCAGTTGTTTTTTTTCTAGTTTTTTGTAGTGTCTTATGTATTAACGACTCTTGTTTTGATTTCGGCAAAATGTTTAAGCGTATTGTATATATTTTTTTGTGTTAATACTGTTTCTTTAGATTCAGTACTCGGTAGTTTAATTAGTGTTTAGTTACGCCGGAAGCTTTAAAAAAGCAGCAAAAAATTATTAGTAATTGATAGTAGGGCTTATTACTAATTGATATTAGGAATAAATTTTTTTAAATGAAATCTAAGTTTATTAGGATAGTTTAGCTGTAAAGATAATCGCTTCATCATTTATATTTATGTTAATAAATAATTGACCGGAACAAATAAATATAAAGTACTTTTTATAAAAATGTACCTGAAATTAAAAAGAGATCACTAAAACCTGCGGCGTGTTTATTATGAATAAAATATGATGCTTATTAGTCATGAACCTAATCGGTCATCCAATTATTGTGCCATTAGTGGTCAAAGGCAGTCGTTAAATCGAGCCTTCGGTGACATAAATTAGGAAAAAAACATTCTTAACGATACTTTAATAGAAATCGATTTTATACTATAAGAGTTCCTTTAGTAGGTAGAAATGGCTCTATAATGACATGCTCTACATCCAAACATATAATTTTAAATATAATGTTAACCTTTTTTATTTTGTATGTTAATAAATATTTAGGAAATTAATAATATTTATTTACACTTTTTTATGATCACTATTTAAAATACCGATGTTGTCTCTCATTCAATTATTTTTTTATTTAAGGTTTTTGACCATGATAAGCAACATTAGCACTACGATGTTAATAGCCACAAGACGCATATTAGGTATTGGTATGTTTTGCAAAATTTTTATGGCCTAATCTATAAAATAGAAGATTTCCAAGAAATATGTAGTGCGTGAGTTCTTTCAATGGAATGTATATTGTGTCCGGCAGAAGACGATGGGTGCCATGTTTTTATACACCTCCGTTATGTGGAGGGTATTTTAAAGATTATAATGACATATTTTCTGGCCACACATGGACATGACCAATTAAAAAATTATGATCATTTGTAGCTTGTTTGCCTTGTAATGTAAGTATTGTTTTTCTACCTCTATATTTGTATCAATTTTACGTTGGTGCAGGTTTCAAGTCTCCTTTTCATAAGTGGAAATATATCTAGTACAATTATATAATATATCATTTCTAAATAGTTATATTCATTTCATTTTAATTTAAACGTTTGTAAATATTGTATTAGGCTATTTTTGTCTCGTCTGAAAAAAGTTCTTACGAATTATATTCCATCAAATTGAACCTTTTATATCAGTCTACATATTATCACCATCTATATTCTATACGATAATATGTAGACTGAAATAAAAATAGTGGAGCTTATCAAGCTCGTAACTTAAATGGTATTATGCAAATATGATAAAATGTGAAATAAGCTACATAACTCGTCCAATTTATTAAAAGTCTGCAAAACTGGGTGTAATAAAACGAAAGAGGTTTGTCTCAGATAATATCTTAGTCTAGAGCTACCCAACCGTTTACGTCGTAAAATATAATTTTTTTCATTTCACGAAATCTCTTACAGTAAAAAGAAACTGTTATAACTATAATACAATAATTCGCAAACAACAAAGTCTTATTGCTATAATCTTGGTTGTATCGTTACATTTATTTTTATTATTAAGTGCCTGAAGTTAATCCTTCACTAGGATTATGTTAACTTTTATTCTTGCCTCTATTACCGTTTCATTTCTTTTTTTTTTTTTGACTTGTGACTAGTAGTAAAATAAAAATGTTTTCATCACTAATATAGCTTAATAATTCTTCAATAACATGAAAGCGGAATTTTCTAAGTATCAGATCATACATTTGTAACGTTATAGTTTATCGCATGTTATGCAGATACGGATTATCTTAACACCTTATACAATTTATTAGCGCATACAAACAGGTTGTTAGCAGGCTTTATAAGGATTTAGCTATAAACGTAATTTGTATGGACCTCTAGCATCACAAGGTTTGCAACGGTCGCCCACGTAGCTTTTAGCATCTTTTTGTTGTTGCTCTCGTAAAGTTCTTCACATTTGTACCTTTTTGCCGAACATATTAAGCTTAATTTAGAAATTTGAATAATCATCATTATCGAAGAATAATGGTACCAAATGGTAGACAGATTTTATTTACTCGTGGATATAGACTACTAAAAAGTTGTGTGTTTAAAATAAATAATAACAGATCATAATAACTCAAACAGGATGTCATAAAACAACTTTCCGGTAAATTGATTCTGCGTTTAACTACACCTCTAATATCAACCAAAAATTTATGTTCTGTATAAAACATCAGTTTAAACTTTAAAGCATTTAAAATAAAAGCAATATCATCCAGCTGTATCATTTCAAGTAAGGTATCGTCTTTCTTTAAATGAAATAACATTTTTAATTTCGATTACTTTGCTGAAGATTAATGTATTTTCTTAGCGCTGTAATGAGTCCCTTGATTGAATTTTAATTAAGTTTTTACTTTTACGAGGAGCGAGACATTTTTTTCATCGTCGCCCGTAACTTTCTTTTATTAATCTTTTTAACTTTTTTACTTTATTTTCTATTGTGATGATCAAATATTTTATAAGTTCAATTTTTCTGCCCTTCTTCTTTTATTATAATAGGTATTTGTTTAATAAACTAGATATTTATTGATCGTAAAATGAATTATATAATTTGAACACATTTTCTAAAATCTAGAATCATTTAATCATTAGTTTTATCAATATCGATATTCTTTGCGTATTACAGTCCAATGTTATGAGCAGTTGTCTACCCTAGTCTTACTGCTCCAGTAGGTTGTTTATATTCTTTGAACATATTACATTCGTGTCCTACTACAGGGACCGGTTTTGTGATGTGTCAGATCTGGATAATATCTTGCACTACTTTCAATGGTATCAATGGCGTACATTTTCAAGCTTCAAAGAACCGATTACCTGCTTAATTTCAAATATTAATGATATTTTCATAACTTTCCTTTTTTTGTAAATTTATACGAGTAAAATCTTTCGCCGCTTTCTTCTTGTGATTGGTAGCGGAAAATTAAGGACTAGAAAAAGTTTTTTTTTAATATAACCGTACCATGCCAACCTTAATATTACTCACTCTATAGTAATAGATCTGGTCATTTAAAATTAAAAAAATGAATTAACCGAACAAACTAAACAAATACTACGACTCAAAATCGACATCTGGTTCAACCCAAAAATATTTGCTATAGTCATGGCTGTATAATTTTTTGCTTTGCTTTTAGTGTGCCCAAATTTTTTGCTCCGCTCTACCTGCTAAGATCACAATGAGCTTGGCATTTAGGTTTTTTTGGTTTTGTTTGTGAAGGGACGTGCGTGATGTTGCCAAGGGCGGAAGGATAGATCACCTTTTTCGCCCTCAGGAAACACACAAATTACCTCCATGATGGTAAAATTATTCGTCGAGCATAATCGACGCTTTATACGTAACGGCTGTAACGTTTTTGACGAAAATTGTTAAGATTATATTTGTAACGTTTAGATGATAAACCTACATTTTAAATTAAAAAAGTATTTAATAGAAGTTGAAAGATATATTTATATGCTTACAATCTTAACACCGTGCAGCGTTTTATAATATCTTAATATATACGAATATAATATTTCAAAAATATATACTAAACGAAGGGCTAAGCTAACTCTGATTTAATAATGTTTTAATCTTAGATAATGTAATTAAAAACAGCTCCAATATGCGTCTTGTAATATTCGTCCTACACATTCCTTTTTAGTAGCAAGTGGCAGCATTAAACATTACTCTTATCGTACAATACATTAACAAGATAGGGACTTATTTAAAAGCTTTTAACTACAAACCCCTATTTATTATTGGGTTTCTGATAACGGTAATTACTTTTAAATTGCAGTGCTTATAATTAACCAAATCATTTCCATTTATTATTTTAATGTGAACGTTTTCGAATATGATTACGCAACATAAAATACTTGAAATTCTGCACCGCTTCCGCCTTAAAAAATAAATAAACCTCGGGAACTGTAAATTTGCCTACAATTGGCTATATGTGCCAAATAATAGAAAAACGTGAGTTCTCTAGTTTATCATCAATTTAATTTATATAAAGAATACACCACTGTGAAGTTTCCAAGCTTAAAATTAACATAAGGTGTGTAAGCGTACACAAAAAATATGGAAATGAACATGATTGTGTTACATTCAAATTCTGTCGCCAGAAACTTTTGTAGCCTTTGTAAATAGACCCTTTTTAAACAGTCCGTGTTTTCCTTTTTTTCTATCAATGAGTGCTTTGGAGACGCGTGATGAATTTTAAGGAGCACTTAAAATTCAAACCTGAGTAGCGTGATGAAGGTCTCACTCACGTAACAATTATCATCTGCTGTAACGTGCCTAAGTTTATTTTTAACTACGAGTACGAGTTGACTCCTTATGTGCAAAATGAAAACGCACCTAATTTTTTGCATTTTTTACTCCACGATAAATTAACTTGAAGTAGTATAGTATGCTCTACCAACTACTTAATTTTACTACTTAATTTAGTGAATTAAAAGCTTTTTGGCCTATATAAACAAAATATGAATTAGCAAATCCACAAAATGTAGAAAAAAATACAAATATTATTTTAGTTAATTACATCTTCTTGTCTGATATATGTATTTTAAACAATGAAATTACTAATTTGTAAATAAATAACAACATGTATAATAATTTATAGTCTAAAAGTTTCACACAAGAGATTGAAATCTATAATATATTTAAAAACGTTAATTATTTTTTGCTAGTCGTTTTAAAACTCATACATTTATTTATTGTCCCCAATGTCATTTTGTATGATATGAAAAAAAAGGTTTCGGATGTGCATCCTTAGAAAAACTAAATGAGAAAAAAAACGAGAGTCCACTTCGGGATGACCTGCGTTTTTGTTCATCATTTGTTTTCTTTTTTGTTCCGTTCGAGTCGATTTGGAAGTAGCCATGTCTGTTGCTCACTGAATTATCTTAAATTGCTTTTAGTTTTTGTTTTAAAATATGATTTGGTTCGCTTTGCGGTCATATTATTTGTAGATTTCCAAATAGTACCACAATTTTTTCGCTTCCGCCTCTTTATTACTTTTTGTGGTTTTTGTTAGATATATTATTTCCTAAATTAGGTTTACTGTTTCTATTTCATGATAGTTCTATACATACAATACTAATTTTGCTTTTGTTAAGTCTCAAAGATGTAAAATTTAAATTTATATCAGAAGTCTTCGAAATTTTTGATCGACATTTTCCCTGCTAATTTATTTTATACAATAAGCGGCCTAATTTTATTACCTCATCACGAAAAGTAGGTTTAAGATCTCTTAAACATCTGTACTTGAAAATATTAAAGCGATAAAAATCTCCTGAAAGTCACTTCACATTCTCATACAGAGAATTTATGAAAAAGGCAAGCGTACCTCATGAAGGGTGGCTTGTACAAGGTGGTCGTAATAGAGCCGTAGAGGGACGATTAATGATTCATGACCCTCAGCGCAGTGTCATCAATATTATTCTGTTTGTAGCGTTTGGCCCACCCTAACCCGCGCCCCGTTCATACATAAATAAGCGCGACACGTCGCCTTCTCTGATTACATCTCACCGAAGTAGTGAGAAATAGTCGGATGCTGAGCCCGTCTTTTGTTCGATATATTCTCTAGAGACACCGAATGAATAGTCAACACTGTATGCTCAAGCATGTTCACGGTTTCGAATTTCTCCCAAAGATTCCTGATAACAGAAATGGAATTTATTTGTCTCGCGGTAATAAGCCGATGTTACAATTGTAAAGCGTAATTTATTCGCGCGCCATCTTTGTGTACACACAATTAATGATGAGCAAAATTGTTCCTTGGAACTGGTTTACGGATCGAACGTTGCGCTTTTATATTTGACAGAATTCCACCAGTGCTATCTATGGTGATGATGACAGTAAAAATAAGAATAAATAGTAGCAATAAAATATTAATAAATTGAAATAGCTTTAATAACCTATATAACTAGAAATCGTTACGATTACGATTAACAGCTAAGATAATTTTAAAAAATCCTCGACAATCTAGATAGATATTATTGGAACCGGTAACGTGATACCTGGGTCAAGAATAGAGTTTGAAAGTATCTGTTTTTGTGAGCATACCCAAAACTGATATTATCTTAATCCGTTGGAAACGAAATCTTGGTTTGGAAAATCAGATATGAGTTCGGTGTCTGGTGTCGAATGCCGAAACTAGAAAAGCTGGCCAAAGGTGTTCGGCTCGCTAATTGCATACCCTTGACTGACTTCATTAATTACTGGTTCTATGTGACTGTTGAGGTTTTTAAAGTAAGGTAATTTTTAATACTTTAATATAATCGCAGACTCAAAATGCCATAAGTGTACCAAAGTTTAATGATTTCCAAATAATTTTATTTTGTTAAATATGAACGAGAATTACACACCAATAGCTCGAATCAGTTATTCAAAAGTTTTCAATAAATATATTTTATCGAAACTAATTTATTGAAATGTATAAAAGTATATATTAAGTACTAAATAGTAATTTAAGAATATGAGCATTTAAAATTATTTTTATAGGGGCAAATTCAATGTTAAATTAAAATTACATAATTTTATGTCTGTAATTCACTGTTATTTCATTCAAAACCACTTTTGCCATCCTCAACTCGCACGTTTACTTCACTCTGTCATTCTTGTTGCACGTTTCTTTTATTTAATTTAAAATAAATTTCTTTTGACTCTCGGACGTAAAGCGTTGTAATAAATGATGCATCAGCTACTACACCGCTTCGCTTTTAATCCTCGAGGCAGCATTGTGTCGCTGTCCGAATTTGACATCGTCCCTTCCAACGACACCTACGTTTGGTTTTGGTAAATAACAAATTAATGACCCTTTCCTCGTTATCTCTTCGACGATCAATCAAGTACGCTATCGAACGGCCATCGTTGGTCTTATCTTGACTTTGTAAATAAAATTGTTATAGAAAGTCGTTTTGATTTATCGACGTCATTTAAATTATTTACACATTCGTGTAATTATGGCGGTTTAGTTCTTATCGTTTAGATCTCGCGAATAAATTTAGTATTTTAAGGTTATCTAACTCCTAAGGTGATCTATACATCTGATACAATGCAAATAAAAGTGCTTAAGCTTGTTATTTGGGTAGTATTAAATAAAAATTGATAAGGATTCGAATTATTATATGGCATTGACCTTTTTTTAATTTTCTTATACGTTCATTAATAGACTTATTTCACGATTGATTGATGCGACTATATAAAAATTTATTAGAAATAAATACTCTAGAGTTTAGCAATTTATTTCAACAAAACTTTTTATTTAAATTGAAAGCAACGCATAAATGACCAAATGCGTTGTATGAATAAAGTATTGATTGATGGACCTAATAGTTTACTGAAAGCGGTAGTTTTGATTACAAATTTAATAACTTCGTAAACTATTTAATATCGTAGCAGAGTCGATCGAGGTTCGATTAGGCAGGCTTCAGACTAAGCCCCGGGACTATAAACTGAGATAGTTTTAATGCTTGAAAATTCTGAATTCTGACTCAGCGTTCGACTAATCGCTTGCAATAAATAGTTAGAATAGAATTCGGGCAATTTTGTTTCATCAGATATTTCATATAACTGTGGTTTATCATCGCTAAGGTACACCATGTTTGTACTAAGAACTGTTCCTAATAAACTACTAGATACCTTAAAAAGGCTGAAGCACAACGATTAAGATTTTTGAAGATAAGTTTTTGGCTCATAAAACTAGTATTTAGCTGTAATTATTATAATTATTTTTATTGCCTCATAAATTAACGCCGCCATCTTGGTTTATCGATTTCCAAATCTATTTAAATTTTTCGCTATCCTAAATGGCATCTAAACGTTTGGCATCTTCGGTACTTGTATTGGATTCCGAAAGAGATCGTTATATCGACGTTAT
Source organism: Cyclargus thomasi (assembly GCA_026546445.1). Classification (NCBI taxonomy): domain Eukaryota; kingdom Metazoa; phylum Arthropoda; class Insecta; order Lepidoptera; family Lycaenidae; genus Cyclargus; species Cyclargus thomasi. The sequence continues at coordinate 1,131,689 of JAOTAV010000006.1, forward strand.
TCGTGCATAATAAGATCCTGGGTAAAAACTCATGACTTTAGTAAAATATGGTCACCCCTCTTTTATTTTTTCTCAAACAAAGCTCAGTAGGATGTCCGTGATGGGTGGAGCTAAGGTAATTGTCGTGCGTACACGCAACATGCATGTAAAGAGGGAACGGAATAAACAAAAGGTTTCCACGCATATATTTTTAACGAAAGTTTTTGTAGAATTCTAGAGTATATAATTTACGAAAATAATAATCGACTTTTCTCCGCTGTTGGTAACAGATGTTGTCTTGAATGTAGATAATTACTTTGAAGAAAAAAAAAACAGTTTTGAAACTTAAATTGGCGTACTTTAAAACTTTTAAGTCATAAAGCCTTGGATGACACTTGCATCAATAGAAAATCCATCATATTCAATGTCATAACTACAAACAAATTTGCAATAGTCAGTCCTTTTTCCGTATTTGTATTTGTTTCATTTCGATGCAAAAATATGCAGTAATTTTTATTCTTGATTTCTTCTTGTTACAGGTAAGGAACACGAAGTCGAAAAGCGGCCTCCAATAAAATTCGCAACAAATCGCCATATTTGTTAAAGAACACGAGGACTAAATTTAATCGGCAACAAAAGCGCACGTTTTAATTTTAAACAAAGCAAATAAGGTGTCAAAATTTATTGTCCTCCCCAAAAATCCGCTTCGCTCCATCCTAAATCTTTTTATCTGGGCATTAATCTTTAAAGGCTATAAAACCAATCTTGGATCTTACCAAATATTTTGTACAAAATTGATAGGGGACCCGTTTATCAGGGCATCAAACGATCGAAATTCCTAGAGGTGTCGATACAAGATAAAAAGCATAAACCGAAATGGAACGAGTCAATAATTCCTAAAATATTAAGTTACTCGTAATAAGATATAGGTTTTGGGACTCTTTGTTTAGTATGTCAAAATACTCCTGTTCTTGGGAGGTTTTTCATTTAACTTTTCATCTATTTTGTATTTTAATTTACAAGCTAAACAGCTAAAGTCATTTACAATCGTTATGCTTTCGTGTGTTTTATTCATACTAATTTTATTAATTCCAATAATAAATAAGTAATTAACGCACAAGTTGTTATTATCTAAGCAGTGACTATCGTTCCTAGTTAGAATATTGTTGCCATAAGTTATGTTATAACCCTTCGTAGTTCCAATAATAACTTAAGTAGACATATATCAATGTACGGTAGGGCCACTTAAAGTGTGAAAGATCGTCAGGGGATCGCGTGGGTCGCAACGCGAGCTTACAAAAAACACGGCACCCTGTTGTTTTAGAGGAAAAAAATAATGAAATATGCCTCGTTATAACGTTTTTATATGTAAAACGCCAAGAGTTTTAAGTGTCGCATTTAAAAGAACAGTCCCTTTGTAATATAATAAATTACAGTCTTGTTGTTTCTAAATTGAAATGTGTATTTTGTCGTATAAATTCCTTTGTAATTACACAGGTTGATCGTTTTAAACGTTTAATGTGTGTAGTTGGAAAACGTCGAGGACCCCTGAAGTGAGCCGGCTGCGCTCGTTTAGGACAATTTTTCAAACTGATAGACTAATTTTGTACGCAATTTATAACGTTTCATTTTTATATCAGATTCATAATAATATAATCGACCAAAAGCCAATATTTATCATCAAATATTACGAAACATTAGAGCTGTGCACTTTATGCGTTTATTTGTACCTTGTATTAATACACAATTAATCATTTTCCTCTATTTACTTTTCCAATTGTAGTAGGTATTTTCCATCATGTTGCCCGTTTGCTCTCTTATTTCATAAAAAAAACACAAAAATAATTATTATGATGCAGAGATCTTACCTATCGGGATTGCGTTTTTGACAGACTTGAAACAGATGTTTTGTTTCATAGGAGAGCGTCTTAAAGCCGACTCTGTGTCTGATGCTCTGAAGCTTTAAGCTTTAAGGTAATCAATAAAAGCCTTTGTATGTGAAAAGATCATGTGTTACAAATTAGTTAACAGATATTAATTTCACTCTTTAGTTCTGGTATCTTATATTAAAATTAGTATAATATACTATATACTTCATGAGTCAAATTGTGAAATAAAAACCTTTTTTCTGCTTGTTGAAAATGCCCCGAGAATATATATTTAGTTTCACTGTACCTAGTAGAACTCTCCAATATCTCTACATAATAAATCATAAACATATTATTATAGTTATTAGTACAAATAATTTTCTACGTATCCTTTTTAGGAACACATAAGAACAAATTATTATTGCTTGTCCTTAAATAACCTACTCATCACTTGAACACAAACTCAAGTAGTCCATGAGAAACAAATCGATTTGTCTCTCGCAACCAATATTATTACAACGAGGTTTCTAGTAAAACTGCGTTATTTTAGGATTCATGCACATCTGAACAAACACTACCGTTTAGATGGTATTTAAACGAAACTGGTACAAAAATACCAATAAGGGTGTCTGCTCACTGTCATGCACAATAACGCATCCCGATGCATTTGTCCTCGCCACTCAGACTGCTCTCAAATTAGATCGCGGAAAGCTATACTTTATGAATGTGCGTGTGTTATCAATCTCTGTTACATCTTGAATTGTAATGGCTGATTAATTTGAAAGAGATTTATCGACTCAAAATATTGATACAACTATGATTATTGCAGTATTTATAACAAATGCATTTATTGCTATAAAGTTCTATAGTATAATATTATGTGATACTGTTATTAGATCGCTGGTTATGTATGTAAGTGACACAATTCAAAATTGGCATTTTTGCAGGAGAGAGCAAAGAAAAAAATGGCCTCAAGTTTTGACCAATCACAAAATGATTTTTGGGTTATTACTCAGCCATTTGTTAACATAAAAATATGAGTATAATTTGCATAGAAATAGAGACTATGCTGATTTTTTTAGTGTATTGAACTCATTTTTGACACATTTGGTATTGTGACGTTTTAGCATATAACCAGCGACATATTTTTAATACTTTAATCTTTACATGTTTATTGTGATAATGTTATCATTTGGGGAGCATCTTCATCAAATTCTAAATTTTAATTTTATTCATTACTATACCATCATCAAGCTAACGCGTACACTTACAAGTTAATCACATATTATCTCGGACTTAGTGATAGTTAATTTACTATCTTCTTTTACTACCTCGACATTTGTGACTTTTACAACTGCTATTATCGTTAAATATAATAAGCCCATTATTATCAATGATTAAGTTACTACATCAAGTTATTAACTTAATTCGTTCACTTACCTACTATACCAAAATTAAGAAATTAAGAAAAAGATTTAAGATCGGTAAAAAATTCTGTCTTCAAATCTCATTCATTTTTGTTATTACTTAAAAAAAGTTAATTACAATTAACTATTTTAATAAGATTTTGGTACCTGCACATTTTTATCATTTAAAGCCTTTGACAATAGTTACTTAGTACTAAGTAACGTATGTGTTAATATAGGGATTTGTGTAATAGTCTCGCAACAACCCTAATAGTCGTTTAATCGAAGGTTCACCATCCGGTCAGATATTTTAACGAAGCTGTGGCACTCTAAATGAAAGTGGAACACATTTTTTGTGCACCGTGCTCACCATTTAAGTCACAATCGTAAATTTTATTGAAATGTCGAAGCGGCGATCGCACGAGATGTCTTGTCTTTTGGGACGAATTTATGCGTAATTCGTATACAAATTGACGTGGGGGACTTGATGAGTTGACACGTCTTCAAGTATTTAAATATTTACGAGACGACGTAAAACGTAAATGTGATCACGAATTTCGTTATCTCTACGATAGGGGAGAGAAAGCTTTGCTTAAAGAAATGCAATTAATTTAATGGGCAGTAATTTTAAAGGTGTTCTTTCAAGCCATCCTTTGTCGATGACATTGTAAAATGCGACACGAGACATCTGAGCGGGATCTTTGTGATCCATGCTTTTTAAAACTGATATTTTGTTCGACATTGTAAAAAAATGTAATCGCATAAAACGCAGGCAGCCAGTCAGTCGTGAAAGTGACTCACCACAATTTTACGTATTGTACGTTGTAAAAAAACGACACCTCAATGCACTGTCGGTGTGGGGCTTCTTAAGTCGTACAAATATCGCCTTACACAATACATGTAACATTTCATTTGATTCTGCTTGCTTTTGTTTCCCAGTATTCACTAGTATTATTTATTTCACCATCGCTAAATTTCGTATTAAGTACATTTTATAACTTTACATTAGTTGTACTTGCTAAACCATTTTTAATTGCCATGGTAGGTTTAGTAGGTAGGTAGGCTCTTTTACATATCACTTATGAATTCAAAGATTTTATTTTGTTATTTTGATGATATAGGTACATATTTGTATTATAATTCATGTTTTTATTTCATGAAATAAAATGAGTTCCGACAATCAATAAGTGTATCGTAAACATGCACACGGCCACAAGAGCAACATGGCTGCCCGCTGCTAAATGTTGCCATCTAAGCGGCTATTAGCCTCACCCGAGCCAGGCCGGGCGTCGCTACATGTTTAATTGACTCCTAAATATTGTTCTTTTAGCAATGAATTGCAACCAGACATGTTTATTATTGAGAAACTGAAAGTTATTGCTCATTAAATGAAGACGTAAATAGCGAACTACGTCGACTGAATATTAAAGAAAGAAATGAGTATTTACAGTGAGAAGTTATGAGCGTACTCGTTGAAGAAGAATTAATTTTTATCTTAACTTCAACTCGGGATGAGAAAGAAAAAATGCTTTCATACATACATATTATGCGCTCAAATGCAAGATCTAGTATAATATATTTACATATAAATGAATTAGTAAAATATAAATTTAAATAGTTTGCGAAGACAAAACTTTAAAGAGCAACCTTCAAAGTAGTCGTAGTGAAGGGTTATAACGCAAATATAAATAACGTGAGAGTTTGTAAAAAAGATTATTCGAATATAGCAGTATAATAGCATAGAGAGTAGAAGCAATACTATTGAATAAAAAGCTAAAATCAACGATTGAACAAACAAAACAATTTTAATATTCAATGTTCGCAATTTGCATATGGGTACAAGAGTTTTTGCAATAACAGTGCTTACATTTCCGTTCGTTAATTAAGGCTCGGCAGGCAGTGTTTATGGCTGCAATGTTGCTGGCAATAGTCACAACAATAATACATCTCGAGCTTCCTTTCCGAGATAGATAAACATTGGGCGCTCCTTATCAGATTCAGACAAACAGCTTCCAGTAGTTTACGTGGGACTAGATGGTCATCTCGAGCCTTTATGTTGTTTATTGAAATAATATTATTATACTCCACGTACACCCACTTTTTATTATAGTTATAAGATAATATTATGAATATAACAAATAAGATAATATTAGGTATGAGTTTAAAGGGGAGCACTTACTTAATTGTTAATAACAATGACATACATGGCTCAGGTTATTTAATTATCTTTAGCTACTTGGGCATAAAAAAGTTGAATAGCAAAATAATTATGATGTAAATTTTAATACATACTTGTAACCATCGCTGTAAAGAAATTTATTTTAATGAGTATATTTGTAAGTAATAATGAATATACGATTTAAATAAAAAAATATATTTCATAGCTTAAAAGAATCAAAAGCACAGAAATGTATTTCTGTGTTTTTAATTTACACGGTACATGTGTTGCAGTTTTAAATCTGGTTCTTTAATATGTATATATTTAACTATAATATTCTTTGTTCCATTTTGTTTAAGATTAAACTATAGCTATCTCCTGCTTATCTTGTTTAGCATTTAAAAATAAATAGAAGCCGATCCTCAGCAAAAAAAACATATTGTGACTTGAAAATTTTATGAATAAGATATTTTTCATGAGGCACTCGAATTATTTTAAGACACAATTCTATCGAAGTCCCGATCTGTATTATGTCTATAAAATTACACCACCATAGAAGTTTTAATTAAACTTTTATCACCTTTCGTCCAAACAACGTTTTGGCTCGAATTGATCGAGTTTATTAACTCTGTAAATAGCTCTGACCTAATAGCTACCATATTAAAAAGGGTTTGGTTTTATCTAAATTTATAGCGGCCATTTTGTTTTGTTCGGCGGATGAGCCGGATTACCTGACTCAGTTTCGGAGATTCATTTCATCTCGAAATTAACTCTCAGTAAGGTTTCGATGCGATTAAATTTTAAGTTGGCCTCCGATGACTGTTGCTAGGAATTACACTTGAAATAATTTTCATGTTTTTTTTCTACGCTTTTGAATTCTCAGTCTAGTGCGGCAATCTAGGAAAGCTTTTTTTTTTCATAAATATATTACTAGTTACTTTAATGCATTATACGTCAACAGTCAGCTATAGTTTATTCATACGTAACATTAGTAAGACGGTACTGTAGTAGTAATTGTATCTACTTACTAACTGTTTATAGCGGTCAATAAACTACATGATGTGATTTCGTTTGTGTTTCGAGTCACATACACTGTGTCACGAGCGCATTCAGTTCGTTCGGCGCTGTTACGTCTATTTAAACCCTTATACCCTTGACATTAAGACCCTGTAAGAGTTAAAATGACTCTGAACGGACTAATCATCCGTTCTGTTTACTAATCGATCGTCTAATACTTCCACGTAGTTTAAATATGCACGTTTTAGAATTTAAACGATTCTCAAAAGTCGTAAAATCAAATCGAGGTTTGTTTACATAATTAATTGAGTGCGAGAAATGTGATTTTGTAGAATTTACAAGGTGCTTAAGGAGTTTTTATTTGCTATCTGTCAATGAATTCCTTTGTTTTTGATTGAAAGTAACTACCGTCGTCCATAGACACTCGCCACATTAGATGGGTTAAGTAGTACAAGTGTAGAAAAGCAGTGTCGTAAAAATAAAAAGGCCGGCAGTGCTAACCGAGAATTCACCCTTTTATGTTTGTTAGATTTTATGAAAATTTAATTATAGTCTAACGTGAAATGGGATCTATTCGTTTCATTCTTTTAAAGCAACGTTTTTTTAAAAATAAATTTCAATAAATATGACATTAAAAAAAACATAAAGCATTCTTTTTATCTTACGGCTTCTACATCTTTTCCTGTTAATTTATGTTTTGCTATAAAAAAAGGAAATCTTTCGAGACTTATCATTAATGACAACCTGACAGAAGTCCTGATAACTTTTAAGTTCATCAGCCTCTAAGTAATAATGTATCTTTACGTTCACACACAATATTTTACCATATTTTACGAATGTCTTGAACGTGTCGTTTGTTTTACGATTTTAATTTTTAATATTTAATCACGAAGTAAAATAATTGTCCCTCAAGAAAACTGTTATCGTGGAATAAATAAACAAAACCTGAAAAACTTTAATAGGAATGTCCTAGTTTTATTTAATTAAACGTAACAACCTAGTGCACATTAAATTTTCTTTTTACCGTTTCGTAATGAATGTAATTCTTTGTTGCAGGTAATTTTATAAAGGATGACTTCCTGCAAATGTTCTGCGATGAATGGGCTAGCAACACGATACAGTAGTAGGCGTCATATAAATTCACCTTTGTATAATCGCTGGTAAATCGCTTTAGAGTAAATGCTAGCGAATCCTTTGATACAACGGAAACTGCCGTAATTGAAATCGACAGCGAACCCACAAATAAAATTGATGTCTATTCTGTTGCCAACAGTCCTACGATCATTTCAATAAAAGTTTTTGTATCGGACGACAATGACACAGGAAGTGATGTGGATGTATAACAAGTGAGCTGTTTATAATTTGTGTATTGTATACATGTCCGTTCAGGGTGATTTTGTCTCACAGTTCTAGCAAAATGGTCCTTATTTTAACAACGTTAAGGTTATGTGAAAGGCACAATAGCTCTGAATAGAAGAATCGGAACGCGACCATCTCTGACCATTGTCAATTTAGTTACAGTTACCTAATTGACTTCTACACGGTGTAAAAGTACTAAATCGATAAGTTAAATCCTTTTTTTGGAGACCCTAAACGGACTACTTTTAAGATTTCGTAAAATAAATAGCATTCCGGACGTGATTTGGCGGTAAAATTACTCTCATGTTTCACAGTTGTCGATTTTATTTCATCTCGTGAGCGGCAAAAACACCGTCGCTAGCATTATTTATTATTTTGATTTCTTCTAGACTGTAAAATTATAGCGCTGAGTCCGCAAACCTGTGCCTTTTTAATTTAGAAAAAAAAGAAGGATATCTATCGTTTTATTATTCCTGCAATTCTGTATCAATAGTTGTCAGTGCGATGTATTAGGCTATTAGTTATATGTATTAACAGCGATCTGTCACCTCGATGTAGGTGCACGGTTGCAGCTGCAAATGCATCTACAGCTGATTATGTTCTATTAATCACACCGTTGCTATTATTAATGAAAAACACTATAATCGTCATCACTATCTTAACCATGATGATCATTTTTACAAACAAATTTTCTTATTAATATAATTATTTTCATCAACCAATACCATTTAATTGACTTTATCGTTAAACTCATTGCTATTAATGTTTTGTAACCAGTTGAGACTAGAGATAATTAAAATCACTGCATCTAGCTAAATTGCAGGGAATTTAATCGTTATTGAGTCTTTAACTAAATTATCAATAAAGATAAGCTAATGCTAAACTTGCTAATGAATTGGAATATAAAATACAGCTATAGGTCGGTGGGGTTATTTAAGAACATGGCATAGACTTGTACACTCGCGGGCAAGCGTGTATCTTAGGAGAACGTTGCACGATAAACAAGTATTTACCAAAGCTTCCTACAGGGAATCTTGTAACGCAATATTTTCTTAGCAAGCACTGAAATTCTTTGAAATTTATTACATATTGAAAAATGTATGGATTTCTTAGCATCTTAGTTGTAGCACCAAGTATTTTAATTAGTAGCCCATTTCATCAATTGCTTTTGTAAGATCTGTTAATAAACATTTTATTTTTCTCGGCTATAAAATTTTTAATCAACTTTTGAACCCAACTGACATTAAACGCTCAAACAATAACGTTATAGCAATAAAATAAAACAATAAAATATTTATCGGGACCCGTGATAAAGTAAGAGATTAAACAGCAGAAATAGAATAATTATAACAAAGACTCTACGAGTATGCCATAAACTGTTTTACTATTTTAATAAAGCTGTGACTTTATTAAATACTTTTATTAGTAAGGCAGTCACGCAAATACTTTTAGTATACGGATAAAAACGATAACTGTACTATATTAAATGCCTTGTCTTGTGTATTTTGGTTTTATGTGTTTATGGGTACCTTCTTTATTGCATTCCATCATTTATTGCGTTGTCTTTTCGTGTCCGTAATCTATTATTTTAATCTATCTGCAGTATACAGACCTTTTTAGCAGTTAACTTGTAATCTGTAATTGAACATGAATTTGAAAGCCTTACATTAACTTCAATTTTTACCATACCTCTACATATTAACATAAATATAGTATAATGATTAATGTCTTTAGCTATATCAAAAAGTCGGTAAACCATAACATACAGTCCTGCGAGAAAATGTTCTACAGCTCCATACTTCATCGAATCGGGTCATTCTTTGTTTATAATATTCCAGTTTGTAGCGAAATAAGATTTCACTTCCCGTGACCTCACAGACGAACCATTTGTCAGGCTGAGCTGCACTGAGCTCGCCTTATCTAAGAAAGCTGGATTTAGTTTGTATCGTATCAATGTATCCCTTGATATGGCCCGAGGCGATATATGGAGTTATTCCGAGATATAGTTTTGAACGTACAATCTGAATTTTTCTGTATTGAAAAATTTTCTTGCACATTTTCTACGTATATTAAGATAATATACTTGTTAGGTTTAAAAAAAAATCAGGGTAGTTTCACCTCTTCCTGATGAGTACCGCATAGACTATTTACAAAACATTTGTCAGACTCTCTTTATTTCATCCGTCAGATAATATGCTATCAGGAATTGGTATTAAAACACCTATCTGATAAAACTTCAAATAGGTTTGTAATAACTGCCTTATAAATGTATCTGATAGCATACAAAGAAAATTATCTGTTAGATCAAATTATCAAATAAGTTGTGGATAGCCCATCCTTCACTTTATTAGTAGTGTGTAGTGGAACAGGCTTGTAGTCTAACTTAATAAGATAATTTTAAAATTATTATATTTTATTCATAGCAATTACTTCTTTGTCTACTTTATTTCCTACTTCTTTTGAAGAGCTAAGGCAAGAAATTATAAATTCTCGAATGTTCACTAAGATCATAATAACGTAATTTGTGGTTTGAAAACTAGTTTGTACGCCCGACCGAGCTAACCATAGCTCTAAATTAGCTTTTTGTATCGTTTTAAATATCTCCAGTTGAATTCCAAGTGCATTTTCTGCATAAAGATAAGTAGTCAAAGAGGCAGAACTTTACTTAAATACCATTGTTTTTGCTGCACTAAGTAGCAATAATGTTGGAAGTGGGCGCTGACCCGCGCTAATGTTGCCTGTACCATTTTGAAGTGTTCCTAAGAGCACTTGATTATTTTAAGATTAAATAAACGAGCGAGGGGCAGGCGAGATACTTGAATACGTTTAAAACGCGTCGCTTATTAAGTGTTTTCAAGATGTCAGATAATGAGTTGAAAGATTTTTGTTCAGAAAGGCACACTGATAAAAAAATACGTATTGGAAAATTTGGAACGTAGAGTACTAAAAGTGGCGTTTAAATAAAGTTATATATTAACATTACTATCGTGAATACTTCATAATGCAAAATACGAGCTTTTAACTTTTCTTGTTTCTATTCCCAATTACTAGCGTTGAAGTTGAATTTTAGAATTTAATTTATTTCCATTCGACTTTTTACAAGTTTAATTAGAATGTACAAATAAGTCGATTACGTGTACAAATGAACATCGACGTGACTGCGACAAAGCGACGATCGACGGTGGGCTCTTGGACTAAATTGGATACCGATCGAAGCGTAACGATTCGATAAAAAAGTAACCCTTTTGATATCTTTACGTAACTGCACAATAGAGTTCGTCTTACCTTATCTATCTTTAAATAGAAACGATTGTACGCCGCGATAAGAAGATATTGGTTTCTGTGAAATGGATTTTTTGTACGAAGGACTATGGCACCTGTTTGGAATTTATAATTATATTTAAGTTTTTTTTATATGAAATTGGAGAATGCTGATGAGTTTTTAAACTTGAAATATGCCTATGAATTTCTAAAAAATATCGTGTATTCTAGTTCTATCATCTATATTCATTTTATTAATGCGAAAGTACTTGTTGGTCAATGAATCTTACACACAATCCTTTATATTCAATTAGACAGATTTAGCAGGCAGATGTTTTATTTGTTTGATAAACCTACTTCGATACTTTATTAGATAGTCGTAAAACTTAAGGTCTGTTTCACCGCTTACTGATAAGTGTCGTATATTCTGTACATGTCACTTTTTTGACAGATGTTGTATGTATGTATGGAGTTGTGGATAGCCTATCAGTAAACTTAACCAGTAAGCAGTGATACAGGGCTTTAATGTTTTTGTCAACATTGTCATTGACAACAAAAGGACACTTATACATACACATTTTAGCACGTATAAGTATGATTACGTATGGACTTCGTTTAGTTGTTAAAACCGATTTGCCGTGAGACAAGGTTTTGTGAGACAAGGCACGACCCTTTCTCGATAATTTTTAAAAAGCATAGTTAGTGGAGCGTTTAAATTCACAAGAAAGGCATAGATTACCTCAAGAATAGAACCATCACCGTAAATTTACACTTTACGAGTTTTCTCTGAACCGTCATTGATTTATGCGTTGTTTAAAAAAGTTTTATAAAGCAGTTGTTACCAACTGTCCGCGGCATCTGGCTCCTTGGAGTTTCGGCTGTTTCGCCAAACTTTGTCATTTAAAAACACTCGGCGTTAATATATTTGCATACTTAATCATGTCATCGGCATGTTCTGGAAGCTTTGTTCAATGTTACCTCTTAGAGTCCAGACTCTGAAGAGTCTTCGTCCATGTTCTTAAAATTAAACATTGTTTCGCTTTTTTAATATTTCCTCTCTAATTATGACGATGTCATGGAAATCTTGATGACTATAAAATATAAAAAAATATATCTTATTTAAGTTGTAGTACAGTTTAAGTAAACGATGTATAATATTATGATAGCAATTTCAACTTTTTGTCTTTCAACCTTTTCACGTAAAAGCTAGAAGTTTATGTTGTCGCCATGCCGCGCTGAGCTCCTCGATAACTACATTGCTTTTATACTTTTGTTTATTTATTATATCACTCTTTTCAAACAATATAAAATCTATCTCATAATTTATTTAATGAGATCGTAAAAATTGCCTATTATCTAGATTTAGAAGTTTTGAACTAAATACTAACAAGAGATTGCAACGTATTTGCTACGTTGCTTTGTCTAGCTCAGTAATTGTAACGTATGACGTTGCTTAACTTTGTCTAGACCAGTAATTGCCTAGATGCAATGGATGTCAGGGCGAGATTAACACTTGCTAAATTGACCGTATTTTATCAGGAGCTGTATATAATTTGCTTAAAATAATGTCTGCATTGGCTTGCTATCGATAAGAAATAACGGAGATTTAGGTGAAAATTGAAAATGTAGGTTTACAATTATAAAAATTTTCTATAGGTGCTAATGTTATTTAAGGTGGCGTGCAGCTTAGAATTAGAGGCTTTAGAGTGATGTTGAGAAATTCTTCTACAATGATTTTATGTAAGCGGTTTAAAATGCGCAGAATTGGATCAAAACTTTTTCTCGAAACTCAAAGAAACAGAGCAGTAATAACACTGAAAGTTAAACTGTAAAACAATTAACGAACAAGACTTTCAAAAATTAATGACAAAAAAGTTTTGAAGCCGGTGCAAATTGCATTTCGACTATACAAAACACCTGAATTTTCAGCTTAAAACAGTTTCATGAAAGACTTTCGTCGCATAATGAATCCGCATCGGAATGTTTTACTTCGTGTTTTTATTTTTTTATTCCCGCCTTTTCAACCTAGTTCAAAAGTTCCTTTAATTGCGCACCCAAATTTTCTTAGAAAGTTATTTTAGGTTTCATTTTTGTCATTAAAACATAGTTTCGTTTAAATAGTCTTAAATATTTATTTTAGACTATGTCAATACTATTTTGTACCACCGAAATAACTTTTAGTCCCGTTAAATTATACGGTTGCGATAAAGTTACAATATAATAATTATGTTATTCAATGTTTAAATACAAACAAAAAATCTCAGGAATAGAGAAAAAACAGTTTTTTTCATCCGTATCATATTTTCAGTAGTGTTATGTTTTTGTCGCATTAATTAAGTCCCTTGTGAATACGCATTCCTATGAGCTAATTAAGTAATTAATCATTGTTATTAATTACATAATATGAATAACAGTGTCATATTAAAACTGAAACTTTATTTTTATAAATTTCTGGCTTAAAATATAGGGTTCATTTTAATCTTTTACAAAACGCCACGTCGTAAGTTTGAAAACAAAATTAAGTTATGATGATAATTTTAAGACCTTTCACTAAATTAGCCTCTATTAAAAGTAAAAACTAGACTATAAGGCACTTATATTAAAGTACTCATGTAATATCATACATATGCAGATTACAACCTAATCCTTTTGAGTTCTAAGCAAGTCATTTACATTTTAAGCCGAAGTGTTTCCCCTTGAACCTGTAACAAGGAGCCTGTCTACCGTTAAGCCACGAACCTTCCTATTGATACGGTATTACTTGTTAAATAAAAAGTGAATATGAGTATAGGTAGACTAAAAAATTAAATTAAAAATTGCCATAAACATGAGGTCATGTTTTTTTGCAATTTATGACTTACCCATATTTTAAGAATTAGATACGACTATAACAAAAATTTCCAACTTTTTAAAACAAAAAAATGAATTAAAAAATATTTGCCATTGGTAAAAAAAATGTCGTTTGACTGCTTAAACTTCAGAAGTTGTATTCATGCTCAAAATTGCAGAATCAGGGTACTAATACCTTAAACCATTGGTTGTTGATTTTTTACGTTCTTAAAGTCGTCTAATAAAAGAACCGTGTATCTTACGTATATGGAGTGTTCCTTAGCCGCTTTCGACGCTACCGTTTGCTCAAGCCCTATATAAATATTTGTAAGAATGCGGCCTCCTCTACCCAAGTTTTTACTTTTTAATTGCTTTTATTTTATGCTTTTGAAATATTGCCGTGATAAAATGAAGCCCGCCGTGCTCGTAAATGATCGTATAAAATTAATGTCTCCAATTGTTTTTAAAACATCGCCCGAGGGAAAGCAATCATTGTTTAAATTATTTATAACTATAGTAGTTTGTCGGAGAGATATTCTAGTTTTAAATTCTTGAAGAAGTAGTTTTTAAGCTATTTTTACGAACGAAACGAATTTCTTTGAATCATTATACCACTCATACCTACAATCTATAAGTATATTAATACGCGAGCGGAAAACATTGTACCTTTTTTTATGAAAGACGCGTAAACGTAAAAGCATGAAATTTCTCCCACTTGTAGTTGATATGGAGAAAAAGCGTGGAATACCAATATTATTTTAGAATACGATTCTATCTTACATATTTTTAATAAGTAAAACACTACGCACACTCAAAGATTTTGACATGACACGATAATCACACACGAATATTGTTGACGTCTGTGTTTTTACTTTAAATAAAATTTTATGGCCTGGTAAGGAGATCGTTATGGCAAATTTAATTTTGTGATTGAATTGAAAATATATAATTATAGTTTTTAATTGCTCCTCTACACGATGGATTTGAATACTTATTGTTGAATTTCGACTACAGGGCGAGCTTTTAGTAATATCTTAAACTGTATAGACGATACCAAACTTACTATTTTACTTACGCATAGCCTCAAAATGTCTACATATAATACGCACACATTCCTTTCGTAGAACAGTAGTCTGTACGAGTATATCTAGAACTTTCCCTCGATACAACTGTAAATCTATTGCAACTGTACACTAATATCATTGTTCGTTATAGATCAGGGCGAAATAACGGAAATAGCAAATAAGGTATTGAATAAGGCTTACCGTAGCTGTACTTAATAATTGAACACACTAATTTGATTGATGCCTAGCTGTTCCTAGTTTAGAACTAGGTCTGAAACTAGCCTGGAAACAGTTATGAGTATTGCCCACTTAAAATTTATTTGCCAAATATAAATTATAATAAACTATAGCAGTACGCATGAGTACAGGCACTCAGGTCTTGTTAGTCGTAATTGGCTGTTTGTCAAATGTTCAGTATGTGGTGTGGCTTTAAATTTGAATGGAACATATTTAATATATAAGCCATATTATTTAAATATATAAGCCATATATATTTAAATAATACAATAACTATACGAATTTATTTGATTAATAAATTATTATAGTGGGAGGTTAACCCCACAAAAGAAGGCATACCTGGTCGAACCCGTGTATAAAAAAAATTTACCGGGCATAGGCCTCACAATTTTCAACACGGAGCCCTCATATAATCATAGCTACGCCACTGCACAATATTAGCAGCATGATCCGAGCCAAGCCATTTACCGAGAAACAAGCGATATATCGATCGCATCTACGCAAGAAACTGTAAGCAAAATAAACGACGTGTCACCGCTTAAATCAGATACATTGTGAAACATAACCATTTGGATGTCGTCTTTACGCCTTCGTACACAGGGTGTCCGTATATCTTGGTAACCGGGACGTTAAGGAACCATTTAGTCTAATACTAACTTACTTAGCGAAGCGGAACGTGACTGAAAGTAACAGATTGATAAAATATGTTAGAAACATTTGATCGTAAAATAAAAATAATAATTTATCTAGGCTATATTGCATATTCATAATATAATATTTTTATCTTATTAACTTCACCGATGGTTACCTGGAAGAAATTATTAATTTAGTGATAAGGCCGCCAGTGTGTTACACATGTATAGTTTAAGTTATTAATTGTTTGTAATCTTATTTCTTAGCGTTTTCATTACGGCAAAATGTATGTTTATCGCGCAAAAGTAAGGGCTACTTATATAATTTTTAAACATCTGATAGTTCTTATAATGGCAAGATACAGTATTGTTATTGAACGATAACTTAATTAGTTACGGTATCTGTTTCTAAATATAATTTCGAATTAATCGTGTTATTTAACAAATTTATTTGACAAATTGCGTTACCTGCCTACGTTATCCTATTTTGCAGGTAATTTGTTAAAAAAATATATTGATTTTACTTACTAAAATCTAACCTACAACACATTGTAATAAGTATGATATAAATACAGTTACGGTTAGGTATCGGGACTGCATTCTACAAATTTCTCTTGAGCAGTCGTGATTACGCCGATGTAAATATTGCTTGTTATAATATACTTGACCGAGAAATTTCTAGGTGTCAAAGTACTATTATTGAAAGCACTGTACTTTTATAACTAAGAGAGGGGATAAGTGAATGTTCGGGGAAGTAAGAAGATCTTTAAATTTCATGTATTTTACAGTAGTATTTCTACTTTTATGATATTTTGATCTTTTACATATTATTTATTTCAATAAATGATGTATAAAAATTCAAAGGTATGAAAAATAATAAGATATTAGAAACAGGATTTTGTCCCTGCATCGAGTATTGGAAGTCTGATTTTGATTATAGCAAATAAATTATACTTCGAGTTACACATATTGTATTTTATTAATAACAAACAACACTTTGTCGGACAAATGTCAATAAGAATAACACTTTATAATTTACCAAAACTTATATTGAAATAGTCGCGTTAAGATCTGATAAAGATTAAAAATCTTTTTTTGCAGTACAATGTGTCATACCATCTACAGAATTTTTGATTTTGGAACGTTTATTCCGGGTTCAACTTATAGTATCCAGACTTTAACCCTAACGTGCAGCTTCGCTGATTAATATTACGAGAGCAAAATTATATATTTGCATTCAATAAATTTTGTTTTACACGCATCTTCCCTGTTATTCAAAGTTATAAATCATAAATAGCATTAATATAATATAACTTATATTATCATTATGTTTGCGCACTCGTTTCGATCGAAGCCATCGGCAAAAGCTAGTGCAATTGGTCAGATAACAGTAAAGTAGTAATAAAATCTGACTGTGTGATTCTAAAAGCGATAAACTAATATCCATTCTGACATGCAGATAAGGCTTTGATGTTCGATATCGTACGTATAGTGCGCGTCCGAGCGGTACTTTCTCTAGGTGTCCGCAGGAATAATATTAATGATATTATCTCTATGATTTATTCTAAAACTTATGGTAAATTGCACGGTCAATTAATTGTAGAGTATAAATAATAAATTTTTGTTACGACCTCTTGCATCGAGTTGGTTCTATTTTTGAAGTTAGGGCTACCAAAAGTGAAAACAAAACTATTCATAAAGTTAATTAACATTAGACACTCGAGGATCAGAGTGACGTCAGGTGGATCACTTAAAGATTATAAAAAGCCTTCAACATTGTATGCGATGATACAGATAGATTTTTAAATAACGAGAAACATTCTAGTATGGTATGAAATATTGTATTTTTTACATTCAAACAAGTTTCGAAGCAACTTCTATCGATATATTTGCCATCGGTAATCTCGATATACCATTTAAAATCGGAGATCCGCCGGTCAAACAATCAAAGATTTGATTGATTATCCCGATCGGAACACGCTTCGTTACGGCGTCGGCCGACCGAGCATCTGTCGCATGCTCCAAAGAACTTCTGAGCCTTACAAAAACTGACGAGATCAGATTGCGAGACAGACGATATACAAGACGCACGAGTTAGAAAGAGACAGACTCCTAATCTACGAAGAGAAATAAATCTCTCTGATGAATTTGTAAGTTTACTAAAATAGTCACGGTACAATTTTGTAAGCTAATTGCTAATGCTAATTGCTTAGTACTAGTTTTGTTGTAAACAATTTTTTGCGTCAGAATTTTTTGCTTGCCAAGCTTTCAGTTTAATTGCCAGCATAAAAAGTCTCGCCAAAGAAACGGATGCAGTTTATTTCAAATATGATTTATTATACAGATTCAATTCGGTAGAAGCGTTATGGCTCGAAATTGAATTGAGGTATCTTTAAAGCATTTGATGATCTATAAATGTCAATTTTATTGCATTAGGTGTTTCAATTTATGGTTTAACTTGGATTCGTATCGTAATTCCATACGTATCAGAAAATCGATCGGATCCCTACCGTCTAAGCGTATCAAAAGGTAAATTGTGATCAGTCCCGGATCTTTAATTTTTTTTGGCGGGACAGAAACTAAAATAACACGTCGCCCTCGACACGGAAATAATGCATGAGCAACTGTTCTTTTCGTGTTATTTACTTACTAATTATCATATTATCATTTATTTGCACTTGCTGCCCGAAGAACGGGCCCCGGCTTGACAACTTGCCTTGCCCCCCTAGATCCCCCTGATTGGGATTAAGCTAGGTTGGGTATCCTGTAAGTAAGAAGTTTGATATAACAGTTTCAATTTGATTCGTAAAATATAGCTATTTTTATATATAGTTTGGACTAAGAGAAAAAAACGATAAGTTAATCGATTTCGGATAAAAAGTGAGCCATGTTCAATATCATAATGACAATGCTCTACATACTTTTCTTTAAAGAACCTAAAAAAAGGCCTTTTTGATAAATCTACGATCCCAAAAAAGATATACATACATCGAATCTAAATAAAATTTGTAAGTAATTATGAAAAGTAGTAAAATATTGTGCGTTACGTTACTTAGAGACAATATGAGGTTATGTTAAGTGCTAACACCTTTAGACGATTTCGTATTGTAATAATCGCAAGAGTTATCGAGCACCCAGCAGCATCTCATCTTACAGTACCGATATAAAATATAATAAACCACAATAAGACAATACTGGAAGCGACATCGGCAATAACATTCGATGCTAAATCGAGTTTACGAACTGCATTTGACGTTGATTCTGAAATGCGACTCCATAACCACTTAGATCCAGTTTTCTTATTGGAAACGTATGCTATTGTCTCGGCCGAGATATAAAATACCGATATGACCTTACGACGTCTTCGTTGCAAGAAATATTCAATACTACCCACACTTTTAATAGCGGTTACATCATTTCCACACAATGAGAACGCCGTCCACACCCATTCTCTGTCCGTATGATTTGAAATTATAGCACCGTTTTATTTGCTCTTACCGCATTTATATGCGGTCCTCAAACACAATATGCTATATATGTTAAGCGCCTACGTAAGGTACTGAATGCAAAAATCTAAGATCACAAGTTGTTGCAATTTTGCCGATCAGTGAAAATCAACCTTTTCGTCGTCCAACGTTGTCGTCGAGAACGATTTTTAAGGTCATTTTACAATAAAAGCTAAATAAAAACAAAGCAAAAATTTTTAAGCCGTAAGTTATCTTAGGTATCGAAGGTAAAAAGTAATCTAAAAAATATTGATAATCGAGGTAAGCGTTACTAGAATCCAATACTTTTTTGCTAACCATACAAGAAAGTGTCGCGTGTGTCAGATCGCGTGGGAGGCTGTATGAAGCTGTAATTTAGCCCTTGATTGTGTACGCGCTTGAATTATACATTTCTCAAATTTCACAAACGTGTAGTGTCATCCTGATTGCATTTCTTTGTGCTAGACATTAAAACTGTCCAACATTTGCATACGAAAAGAGTGAAACCTTGCGCTTTATTTGAATATATTGCGAAGAAACTTCATTTCTTCTTTTTTTAATCAGCTGCTAGTACTTAGGTCCTCTCGCTTAGCCGAGCAAGTAGGTTACTTAATGAGACCATTCCAATGTTATAATTTACCTCACTTTTTGTAATCGGGCTATTAATCCGAACCGAGCCGAAGACGCGGTTTTATATCTGATTTTTTTTTATAAAAAGGGTTGTTCGTGTATTAATACAGTTTATCGACGTTTATTATCATATGTTATTATTTTGATAACTCTCATAAAAACTTTGATATAATTTATGACGATGCCAATCATGCTATTATCGATCACGGCGCATATCTATTATCCTTTTATAATAAAACTAGACTTTGAGACCTCCGCGGTCAATTTAAAAATAGCTTAAGGATAGTCCACATAATTATACGTCGAGGTTTGGTAAAAACCTTAATACAGAAAATTGGCAGGGCGCGCCCGTAACCATAACTCCGGTCGGATTAAAAGGCGTATTACCTTAATTTAAAGATTATTCTGGACGTAAACGGCGCACAAAAACTCGTAAAGTATTGTTTCTATTTTACATTTAATGAATTCTTCTTCGCGTCCGTCAGATACGACACTTTATAGTCGCTCGCGACGAGATAAAATTGTAAGTCGATAAAAAAGGCAAATAATGAAAATAATACAGGCTTGTATACGTGAGATAAACCGATCCGACCATATTTCATGAGAAATTCATATCATCGCTCGGGCCTAATGATGAGGCCATCCTTTATTGCCAACTGGGACATATCTTTCATTAGCACGTATTCAGTGTTGTCACTTACGTTTTTAAAATATGTAACACGTCGCAACAGTTTTGTTGTGTTATTTTTTTATGTTATGATACTATTATCCGCTGCTCCACTAAAATGAATACTTTAGGCTTTGTTTCTTGATGAAAATGCTGCTTTAATTTTAGCATTTTCGTCAACAGGAATGAAAATTTTGATTTTCAATTCTTTACTAAAGCATCTGCAATATAGCTCGTAAAAATTCGAGACAAGAAAAATAAACGGATATCGATACACATCAATATTTTCATCCGTACATATCCAACCTAGTTTCTATTAAGAACACAGTGGGAGTTGAAATTGAATTTCTACTAAAAACGGTCCGTAATAGAGTTTACCTTCAACTGATCAAATAAAATAACGCTCGGCGAAGGCATGCACTCGATATCTTCATCTGCTTTTCCATTTGTATTTAAATTGAAACAAAATAATGTTGAGCTACTTAACTTTTAGCAGCATATTCTAAAGCAGTTGGTGCTTAAGTTATATAAACTAATAATAATAAATTTTTTAATAATAATAAATAGAAATATCTTAATTATAATAGCTGTTACAAATATTGAAACTATGACCACTGAAACCTCAAAAACGAGAAGAAGAGAAACGTTATAAAGTTAATTTTAATAGGATGAAAATCTAAGGGGAATCTATAATACCGAATTTATAAATTATTTATACTTTCCTAATTATCGCTTTCAAAACCTTCAAGTAACAATGCGGAGTATGAAATAGGGAATTATAATTTTATTTACATTTAGATTACAGTATTATCTTATGAATGAAGCGCTATCTCTGGTCACAAAACTATACGCCTTGTTATCATTTCATTTACACTTTTTAATTGGACTCACACTTGATTTATTCATAGACATTATTCATGAGCAATCAACGCCAAACGAAATATAATTGTAGATTTAAAAAGTCGTAAGCCAAATTATGTTTTAAGTGCTTACGCATCTTTGGATGAAATTGTATGATTCTCACTACTCACTATGCGACGGCGGAAGTACGGACTGCGCCCCTAATCGGCTACGATGATTGGTCATCAAAGACTGCCGCCTCTCTAGCGTGTCGCATCGTCCACTGTTCACACTTTTTACTCCTAATTTCTCGAATGTTTTAGGTGGCCTTTAATGAGACTTACTTTTTACACTGAGTCAGTATGCAATAACCTTTTTTAGTACATTTTTTTTTGCATTCTTGTTTGTTTGTTTGCTACTATTTCAATAATTTTAGGTGTTTTAGTTAATCTTCCTATTATATTGGTTTTTTATAAAGTAATACATCCGTACACTGCATACTTTAAACGTATTTTGACATAAATGATATTTCTTTACTCAAGCGCTTTAAAACTTTTTTGTTCCGGTCTAGACGTGGTTGCTCTCTCAAGAAAATTACATTTCTTTTTCTTATTTTTACCTTTCTTAAGCCATGTTTTAGCTCTTTAGAAAATTTAATATTATTATGAACAAAAGCGTAGGCGTGCATTTTAAACAAATTGAAAACAAAACTTTCTTAATGTGAATTAAATTTTCAAACTTTGCAAAAATGTTCACATCTTCAAATATGTTGTTTTGAACTGTGAAACTGTTAACTAAATATAATGATATCGTAAAATTTAATAAGCATGTCCTTGTAATATTTAAGTGCAGAGGACTGCCAACTAGTTACAATATCTCTTGGCATTTTACCCAACATTTTTCTGTGTACAATTATTTTCGCCGAAAATAAACTGCACCTAGACAGAATTCTAAAGTACCTACTCAAATCTTTGAAATATTTTTGATTGAAATATAAATCATAATAATGTAAGTATTCCTCTAGTCGCTACTATAGGATACATTTAAAACAAAATTGCTCAAAAAACCTAATGCACGTGCAAAGGTATTTCATAATGTTCCTTATATTTATAAAGATACTTTTATGTAAAATTATTACGTATTTTTTAAGATATTTTTTTAAGAACACATAAAACGAAACACCTGTTTTAAACTTAAGTTATCGACCTTCTAATTTTAGGGAATTCGAAAATAGAACGTAAAATCTCCATAAAGGGAGTAATGTGATAATAGAGAACTCGGTTTATGTTTTTTTATATAATAACACTTAACGTTTTCGAAAGCCATTAAAAGTAATCGAGCAGGCAGGGCTCGAAGCTAATCGATGGGCATACGTTTACAATCAATCCATCAAGGTACCCATAACCTAACTACCGATGATCTTCATTTATCATTTTGTTTTGTGAGTAGCAAACGATCGCTCTTGGGGGCCATACCAAAACTAATACAGAATCAAACACGTTTATACTTGACCTCCGGTGACCTCGATTAATTGAAATGATCAAAAGAGCTGTCTCAGTAGCAAATATTAGCAGTTTAGTCAGGCTACTGCGATGTTAGTCATTTAGCTTTTTCATATCTAGAGATCAGCGAAGTCAGAACGAGCATTGAAATGATTAGGTTTTTATCTAATTATAAATACTACATAAAACCTACTACATAAAACCTAATTTTCAGTTTTTTTTATTTTGTTGCAAGATTTAGAATTGAAATCAAGTAAAGATACAAATAAAGTATAAATAATAATAATTCATGAAGAAATGAATATTTGCAATGGAACCAAAGACCATTATAAATACATTCATAAAAAATAACGATTTCCTAGAAATCATTGCTACATACATTAAATTACGGCAAAAAACATTATTTTTTCTTTACATCCGCTATTAAATCGATATTCTGTACAGCAAATGTGAATTGTCCTAATTGCTATCTTAAAGTCACTAAAAATTAACGATTACGTCTACGTGTAAGCTCATACTTAAATAAATTCTGTCATTTTGGAGAAATTATTAAATTTATTCTTCTAGTAACTTGTTTTTTGCTGATCAATTTTTTATAATAAAACTGGCTCATTTATGTTATTATGATTACTTCTTCATTCATTAATCTTTCTGATCCTGAAATAAGCAGTAGGTACACAAATTTCTAAAACTATTCTAATTAGTTGCTTGAAACATCGTCTCAAGAACTTCTCGTTTTATTTTGAGTGTTCCCCGACTTTACTATTTACTGACTTTCAAAATACTTTTCGATTGTGTTCAAAGTCAAGCGTAAGATTAATTGAATATTATTCAATAAATATTGTTTGATTAACAAAAGATTAATCTATGTCGGCATCTAACATAGTGCCAGATTTCAATCTCCATTCATTACTCACTTCCCTTCTTGTTGATGGTGAGTCGAACGTTTTGTTTTGTTTGACTTTCGTATTTCGAACTCTTTAAAGTCATTTTTATTCAAACGAACTTGCCTAAAAGTACTGATTGCTGTTGACATTTACTTGGACATAATGTACTAAATTCTCTGCAAATTGATATTCGCAGAGACAAGACAGTTTTTTTTCGATTGTTTTACTGATGTAAAACAATTGAAAAAAAAACTATCTTTAGTCTGTATGTGTTCTTTAGATTAATTAGTATTTTTATAGAGTTTTCTCCATAAAATATAACCCAAGGTCACCTATAATTTTAAAACGTAAAAAACTTTGACACGGATTAACATTCTTTAAATTGTAATAAGTTTCTCACAAGTTTCTAATGCACATTATAAAAAGATGGGAAAATGAGAGCACTTTTGTTGTCATTAGCCGATGTAAAACACTTCCGTGACCCATGTTGCGTCCAAAAAAATAAATTGTGTGAAAAATTACGATGATTACATCGAATAATGGAAGTTCTTTCACAGAATAAATAGAAACAGAAAACAAGCACAGCTTCCTTTTGTACTTTCGCCCGGCGGCAGATGCAGGCACATTATTTTTGTTGCGCTATTCCACGCGATCCCAAATATCGTAGTAGAGAGATTGCTTGAAGTTAACCTTCTGTTTCTATTTATTCTGTGGTCGTTTGATGGCTACAGATTGGCCTCATTAGGAGTGATAGTGGTCTAACAGTACTTTTGTTTTGCCACGCAAATGGATGTGTTGATGTGACTATTTTTTTCTTTTGTTTCAAAAAGCTCCCATTGTTTGCTTTTGTTTTCGCTTTATTGTCCCATTGATTACATTTATAGAGGCATTTAAATCTAAACCTACAAAGACACACATATTAGTGCACCCTAATTTAATATAATATCTATGTCTTTAGACTGTTCTAGTTACTTTAAATAACGAATTAAATAAAGCATGTGTTAGATAGTAAACATCTTTATTAAACCCTGATAAAATGAATCTTATGTTTAATTTATGAAAATCAACTACGTAAAGAAATTAATTATTACGTTTGAAAAAATTTACGGTTCACCTTGACTCTCTAAATTCCACAGTAAGCCCGTAATTTTAATTATAACAAAGATATTTTAAGGCGTATTTTGAATTTATTAACAATTAAGATAAAAATGATCTACAATAAAGTAATTATATCTACTTTCAATAGATAAATAGAGATACAGCATGATTTTTTAGGATGGACTTAATCAGCAAGAAGAAAATAGCATAAAATACTTATAATTAATAATGTTAAAGTTATCTCTATAATACAGGTAGCATCAACTATATCTATCTATATCATTAACATAGTGCCTTGGTCTTTAATATGATATTTACTTATTTTCACCCTCAAATAATTTTAATCTAGTTGTTATTTGTAATGCCAAAAATCAAGAATCTAAAACCTTGCTTTCATCTGTTTCTTTATCATTTTTTTTCATTTTATTAATTGCATTCAATACATCTGCTTTCGGTAAAAAGGCTTTAATATACTTATTATCCACGGCAATAAATATTTTATCATCAATATTGGAAGTTTTACTAGTAACTTTAACATAGTATCCAGCGATAAAGACCGTACAGCAGCCTGCCTGTCACTTTATCAAAAACATTAAAACGAGTGCTCGAACCTTCTCTTTTCGTTCCCTCTCAACTTAGATAACGTAAGTGTTTGGCTCCCGAGTAATAATTAAAGGTATTTTATGTTTCCATTATGAATATGCAATCGTTAATTAAATTAAAACCTTTACAATACCACGGTTGTAATGATATCATTTAAATTAACATGTCTTTTTCGAGTTCCACTTTTGGTTTGTTCTTATTTATTCGTATGGATATTTCCAATTATAATGACTGTTATACTATCTTACAATGTGATGAATTATATTTTTGTGATTGTCATTATAGAATATTATATTTACTATATATAATCATATACATACTTAATAAATTAATAATTATTCTAGGCACTACCATATCTTATAAAGTAATGTAGCTTAAGGGGGCGAATAAAGCAAAAAATAAATAATCGTCTTCTTCTCTTCGCACTTACGACTCATTCATGTGCCAGGTGAAACAGAACGACGCGGAATCGCCACGAAAACAGTTTTTTTCTTAATAACTCGATAAAAATACAAAATTTTAAAAACCGCTTCTACAGGAACTCGGTAACAGAATTTTGTATCGTGTATTAAAATACTGAGTCCGACGAATGCCTTTTGTGTAACGAAGAAATATGCGTGAAAATTAGAGGTGTCTTTTTGATTTTTTTTCTTATCGAGAAAATTTTAAGCTACCGTGTTTTCGCTACTATAACGCTCACAAATATAATATAGTATCTATGTTTAAAAAAATTAAACGATTAATAGCTTATTATAAAGTATAAAACGGAATTATTCAATAGTCAATTTCGCTTTTATCGATCTCTTAGGTAATTTACTTAAGTAATCATTAAACTTATAAGTGCGACCGTCTTCGATACTAACGGCAAAGAAAAATAAAGATTCTGTAGAGCCTTATTCTAATGAAGTCCTTTTGTTTGTTTTAGTTCGCAACACCCCGACCAGGCGGCGAGTCATCTTGTCTGCAAGGCCCTGATTGCTTTATGGTGAGTAATGCTTTTATTTACAACCTCTTTCCTTTATAGCCTTACTATTAGCATTTACAGAAAAGGTTCTGACTATCTGGTCACTTCCATCACCTGCTTACAACTTTATCTTTAGATATCAGCTCTAGATATGTAATCTCATTCCTTTCACTTTATCTATTTTTGTCAGTTGTCTACTGCAATATCTTTTGGTCTCGTGCATTAGAGATGATATAAAAAGGTACCGATTTGAAGATCAAAGTAGCAATTAATATGGAAAGTTGAGGGTAAGACCATTAGAAAAAGAGCAGAAATAGAGCCATGTATATATTTAATATTTGTTATACCTCACACACACGATGCCGACAGTGCCACAATCAGAGCCGGAACCGCCGGCCATTAACTTACAAATGCGTTGTATTAAGTCATAAACATTTACCGCTATCTTCTAATAATTTACATCTTACATCATCACCGGTTTGCCGAATCGTCATAAAGATAATTGATATATAAGCCTATAAACGCACCGAGGTAGGGCTTCTTAATTGGCGTATTTTAATCATGACCGACATACATAATGTTTGTTTATGTCTATCGACGATAAGAATGTTGAAAGAGTTTTCAAATACGTAATTAAGTGAAATACATCGTAATTAGGGATACTTTATGTCTGTTATTATTTATGATCGAGGTATTTTCTTTCCTCCTTTCTTCACAAGCAAACATGTGCATTAGTTTTACGACCTTCATGTTTATGAACTGCATTCGAGCGTAGCACCTTCAAAGCGGGGACGAAATGGCTAAAATCAATAATATTGCCACTTCAAACGCCCCGCGGATTGCGGACGACAGAACGTTTTGTCAATAACAGTAATTAATAACCGTAGCTCATGCCCGTTCTTATAATTATTAAAGCTTAGAGCGGAGTGGGCGTCAAGTTAACGTCAACTCCGACTAATGAGCCTTTCCAATGACAAATGCTGTATCTGAGGCGACCATCAAATAAAATTTGTCGTTATTTGTTTACCACTTCTAGTCAGTTTAGGTGGCATAATTTGTTGCCAGAATCATAGTAATTTATTACCGTACATTTAGCTTCCGAGATGATGTAATAACAGTAATTTAATAAATTATTTTTTGTTGGAATTTCATTATCTCGGGAGCATGCATTGCTTTGTTTTATTCGCGTACATTTTTTAAATTATAGGTCCGGTCGTTGACGAATCTTAGCCATTAAAACCCGAGACCCGTTATAGCTTGATGGCTGATAAAAGCGTGTCATTTATGAAGTTTCTTTCTTTTGTTTCAGTGTTGGGAAAACTGTGAACTACTTCAATCGAACTATCAAGTTTGGGGTGCGGTGTGCGACGAAAATGATATTTGCGTAAGTGTCTAACAATAAAAAAATTGAAATTTTATGTACCTTTTATTTTTGCAGATACTAATCCGGTATATTGTTACAGTTTCCTGGCTGCAAAGTGGCATGTGAATTCCACACTGGAGCCGCGCGAGCGTCCCAAACTCAACCCGTTATCCACACCAAGGGCGAAGGAGTGATGAGAGTAAGCGGTGCTCTAGCTCGCTGGCCACCTCCAGTACCGAGGGCTGCTTCCAATCCTGCACCTCTGGTTTACGTAGTTATGCGGAAAGCTGCCGAAGGACCTTGGCGTCAAATTATCCAGACTCAATCGTTGGCAACGAGAGTACCATCCAACAATGAGGGTGCGCTTCTTAGAGTTTTGGTCGTCGATCCGCAAGGACTCGTAACCATCTACAGTCCAGATGAAACCTGGGTAGCTCACGACACTAACTCATCTAATCACGATGAACATAAGTGGACGCTGAAAGAAATATCACTCATCCATCAAAAAGTTCTTGTAATTGGAGAAATCGCTTGGGAGCCGAGAATAACTCGTGGAGTGTATTTAGTTACTTGGGAAGTGGACGGCGGTGGTTTGAAAGGAAATCTTTTCACCGATTCCACACGTGTAACATTGTCACTATGGCCTGACACGATCTATCATATTCAAGTAGAACTAGTTTCGAGAACCCCAGGTGTAGAAAATGAAAAATCCGAAACAATGACTATTGACACTAGTCGTGCTCAAAGAGTATCTACTGAGAGTGTTCAGGATGTGGAAGTTAGTGAAGGTGACCGTCTTATGTCAGTTTTAGTAAGTTCCATGCGCGGTGAAAGGGTGCCAGAACGCGCTCCTGATTCTGAGCTCATACTAGGCTGCCTATCCGCTATGATCGCTTTTGGGTTGGCTGTTATTGCAGCTATAATTTGGAGACGACGACGAAGAGGAACATTTCCCGGTACCAATGTATACGTAGGTTCTTCATCGATTCTGAAAAGAAAGTTGGTTGAAGATTTCACTCCTGGCGTCCACTGCTTCCAGCCAGTTCTCGCCCCAGAGACTCCCACTAATCAAGCTTCACGGAATGTCGTTGTGTGACGTCATAGCTTCGACATGCTGTCATTAGACGACCGCTCCTTCAGTTCCTAAAGCTCTGGACGAAATTTCGACTAGGTGAATGTTTGAAACAAAGCGTGAAAATGTTTTGTATGTGATAAAAAAAAACACTAAAACAGTGAATAAAATAGATGTGTGGACATAAAAATAAATTAACCACTATTTCAGTGATTCATCATAAAGTTTATGTGAAATAAAAAAGACATTGCAAAATCAATTTTGACGAAATTATTTTATGTTATCGATTACGTAGTTATTTAGATAAATTGTAAATTCAATTATGTAGTTATAGTATTTATGGAATTCAGTAAGGTTAACACCACAAAAATTAGATACTACTATGTAAATAATATAATATTGAAATAGCGAATCATAATTTTCTAAACACTAAAAGATATATAAATGTGCTGTACATATGAGTGTCTATGGCAATACTGACGTCGCTCTTTTGATAAGGCTCTAACCCTAAGAATAATTATGAACTGTGTATGTGTAACTGCATATAACGGTGTAATTATTTTACATTTTGCGTGCCCATATAAAAGTGTATCTAACATCTCGTGCTATGGTGTACATAAATTACAAGCTACTGTTTATTACACGAAACTATTTTTACAGCTAGTCTTTATCATAATTTAGTTGTACCTAGTTATTAGTTAAAGTTTGCTCGTTATAGAATCTACGGTTTCTTCAGCAATAAAAGTACATGTATGTATATGTAAATATTTAAAGCGTGATTGTAAAAACATAACAGAGAAATTATATTTTTCTTGAACTTAACAGAATATATATAATGTAAAAGTTGAAACATCTAAATACAAATATTAACATATTTGTCACTTTGTTCAAGTATTCGGCTTAAATATTGAAAAAAAAAACTTCCAAAATTTTTATAAATGTTTTAGGTCAATTCATGTATAACTCTTTTGTACTTAACTTTTACTTGTTAGAAAAGACCAAAATGTTTTGTTGATAAGCTTTGGTTCGGTGACCAAATTGATTGTAGGTAAGTTATTAGCTTAGTTAAATTTATTTATTTCTTTTTGTGAAAAGTTTTTCCTCTTGTTTCAATTTGTAAATATGCTATGTTAATGAAGCTGATCTTTGACAAGTATAAAATAAATATGTCTGCCAAATTATGAATACTTTTGATTTCATCCTTATCTCAGTTTTTTTTTCACATTCAAAATTCTATTGCAATTATACTTAAAAAGATCTTTCTCATTTACATTAGAAGATATAAGGAGAAGAAGCGGGTAAGTAACATTTACGAAACTGCCGAATTTTTGCTTAAATGGACGCTTTAAAATCAGAAAAATGATTTAAATTTAAAATAACGTGGAATTTGTGTATAACTAGATAGACAAGTACAATGTTTATCAAAATTTCATAGAAAAAAATAGTATTTACTCGAAGTTTGTAAGATGTTAGTTATCCTCTTTTTCCACTTATGTCTTCATTTGAGAAAACTTTAGGCAAACCAAGTCTATTTGTTTCCGGGCCGCGTGCCATGCGTCCAGTAATTTTTAATTTCGTAGAATCATGCGCATGACTTAAGCTAACAAGAGCAATAATTCCAAGAATATATTTTAAATAAACATCAGCTCACAAAGGGACAGTTGGATAGTCGGGTCCAATTGTAGTTCTGCTGTGTCCCGGATAAAACGGTACCATTGTCATGAGATTAGTGTCAACGAATCCATTCCTAGCTGACGCCTGATTAAACAGAAATACTTTGCCGACAACAACCCTCTGTTTAATTATGAAATTATAGAATATGAATCGGTCGCTCATGACTTTTTTAATATTTTATGTATATTTATGGTACAAATAGTAAAGTAGCAAAAAGCGTATATGACAAAAGAGAGGAAATATAACAGTGCAGAATAAATTGTAACTTTTTAAAAATAATATTTTTACTTTTAGGTCACATTTTGGCCCAGTAAAATTTGAAAAATATTCGAAATATGAACAAAGTAAAAATGTTTAAATGGCAAAAATATAAATTCATATTTTAAATGCGGCGCCATGCTCCAGATTTATACCCTGTGGAATACATTAAGGTACTCGAGGTTTACGTTGAGACAATTATGAAGGTCGTTCTAGTATGCAAATGTGAGGGTTCTAATGTAAATGAACAGTAAACGTAAGATAGTTTCAACATTTGAACTATATTTGAATATATTGTGGTTCGTTTCTCCATTAATCCAGCCCACCGATAAGATAAAGCCTTTTTGTTTTCACCTCGTAAGAAATCCTTTTCTAATGTGTTTTAAAATTTTATGGCCCATCGAAAGCATTAAAATAGTTTAGAATTGAGACATCAGTTTACCCTTTTAAAATATGAATCCAAAGTAGGCGACACAATTTAACGATGAGTCAATGATTTAGTGACACGTTTTAGAATGTTCTATAAAATGTCACTCATCATTATTTTGGAAAACCAGAATAAAAATATTAATAAGGCATAACTGAATTAAAGGAGATAAAGATTAACCCATAATTAATTTATTTATAAAAATATTTATGTATAACTAGTCAGTATTGACTGTCTTGTGCCTTTCTGTCGTGTGGCGATTTCAATACGCCAGAAAAGGATTGCGAATCTTGATTAGTTAAACACTGTTTAAATATTTTTATGAATAAGGGGGTTAGTTTACCTAATAAGCCTTGATGCAAACATATAAAAGCGTTAAGCGACAGAAACAGAATACGGTTAAAGATCCTAAAAGGGACGTTTATATTAAAATATGACACATAATACGTATGAGTATATTTTCAATACAAAATTCACAAATTCTTAATAAGCAGAAATAAGGCAGTTCCATTACCTGTGTAAATTTTATCGCCCCATATTTTCACGCAGTTCAACACTTGCGAATGCAAAATTCTGCCAACACAAAGTAATATATTTTGGTTACCCGTTTTAATCTTGACCAGCGGTTTCAGTTGAAAGCATAGAGGTTCATAAATAACGAGAAAATAGGAGGTGAACGTTCCTACGAGTATCCTTTTGGGAACGACCAAGTATTCTTTTAAGATTTATTACAGAAGTTAAGCACATTTCTTATTCCTTATATGCTTTGCGACCCTTAAGATTTATGCATTTTTCGATTTATTTCCATTTAGAGATTTTGTAATTAGAATAGCTTTTACGTCTTTTAAGCGTTTTCTTAATTAGACAACTAGTATAATTTTGAAGCCCAGCGAATCAAACACGGAAACGTAATTAAGTAATTTCCTATTGACTGCATAAATATAGAAACGAACATTTGGATTGTAATTAAAAAATCAAATAAATAATACATTGTAAAACATATAAAATCTGGAGTTATATTTGAAGATTACTAGAGGAATATTGACGATACCATCATAAAATTTGATTGCCAATAAGATAAGTATTACACACTAGAAGCAACAGGGTTACTTGGCGATTACGGCCCTGCAAGAGATAGAAGGTAGATATAAAGTGCAATCGATATATTTTATGTCAATTTTATCTTAATTGCTGGTGCATGGCGGAGGTATAGAACAGTCTTTCTTGCTAACGTGTGTCCATGTTTGAGTAACATTACCGGTGGTTTTATAGGATATTAAAGATAGAAGCACTTAAACACGTTGTAAAATTGTACTAAGAGCTGGTTTTAAAATCAATATAAAATAGAAAAAACATAACACTTAGCCTTTCTGGTGTAAATAGTAAAGGTCTAAAAATTAATTTAAATGTCTGCTACTACGAGAATTAAAGAAATTGTAGATATTATATTATGAAGGTAGAGCTTTGCCTTAATTATTTGTCTATGGATTTAGTAGGTTATTTCAAGAAATCCTTTCTTGGAATAAAAACTTAATTAGAAACGTTCTTTAAACCTACCACCATTGTTTGTAACGGTTTCTAAAATAATGGTGTGAAAGGATAAATCAGAACAAACATTCAATAAGCACAACCAATAATCTGGGACATCTTGGAATTTCTATTGAACGTCGGAAATTCACGTAACGCAATTACCACGAAGGTTGTCAGGTGGACATTTCAAGACTTAGGTTGTCCGGTTATCTGGTCTGCGGGTACACATTTATCACAGAGCTGGGTTTTCGCCTGCCCGCCTGTCGATATTGCAACCTATTCCAGATTCAAGAATTTAACTGTAATGTTTATAATTTTCGTTTCCAACTTCTGAGTATATTGTAGTGTTGCAATTTAATTTTAGTTTTGCGTTACAAAATGCTGATAAAAAGTAACACGATGTTGAAGTCACACACGAAGTCACGACTAACATGCGTTCGCTTATTGCAACAATTCTAAGAATCATATCAAATGAATCTACTAAATCAAGTACAGCATACTGAGTTTGAAATATAAAATCAGATTATTTTATATTCAAAGTTTTCCTAGTAAGTTGCTTTTTTTTAATTAACAGCAAAATTTTCTATTATAGAACATCTTTAGGCCAATTTTTTGTAAGCAACATGAAAACGTGTAGATTTTTTTTTTATTATTTTCTTAAACTTAATATAATTATGTATTTCGTTCACTGGAATATTTTTTGATTGCAGTAAATTAACTATGAATTATGAAATATGCTGAGTTAGCAAAGGCTATTTAAAGTCGAAATTATAGGGCTTGAAGTTATAGTCGACTGCGGGTCGACGACTGTGTTGAAAGAGACAAAAAGAGAGTTTCTTTTAAAAGGAGGCTTTAAAGCTCAACTGGATCATACGAGTGGGAACATAAAACTGCACTAACAGAAAAGGCTAACTATCGAAAGAACAATGAAAGCTTGATGGATCCCTGCGCTGAACTTAGAGCATTGGAATCTACAGCACAGCTAATTGTTTTGCTATAAATGTACAAAGTAATAGGGTTTCTATTTTTATTTACTCAGCTGCATTTACTTCATTTCATTTGTAGCTTTTCAAAATCACAAATGCGCAATTATTAACTGAACCTAAAAAGGAATGTTGCCCGCTATCTAATTACTTTCATGAAGTTTAATTTAGCTATGCTTTTTCGCTTCGGCATCGAGTATGATGCGATCCCTGAGGGAGCCATGCGCCCGCGCACCATAATAGGCGGCTGTCAGCGTGGGCGATCCGCTAAACATCGCCTTGTATATTCTGGTAAATATTTGTCTTCAATGTAATTACAGTAATCCCCGTGGTTTCTTTAACTTTAACGTTGATATGTTCGTCCGTGATAGCGTCTGCATCGAACATATATTTATGGCTGACTTTGATAGTAGGTGAATCAAAGTAATTGAAAATTATTCTGCGGCAGCATTATTGTCAGGTCTTATGTCTGGTTTACACGTATTAAGTAGATAGTAGTTAACTAAATTTTAACTTAACCTTTGAGTTATTAATTGCATGTAAACACAAAATTTAGTAGCAAGTGGCAAGAAAGTCACTTAAAACAAAATTTAGTTAATTACTTATCTATTTAATACTTGAAAACCAGACTTTAAGAACGCTTAGAATGTATGTCAGTTTTAAATTGATACATATAAGTATAAATTTTACTTTTGTTAGGCAAGAATTAATGTAATTAGTAGTAAGTACATTTACAATTTACATATTAGAGATGACTGTTTAGGATTTTTGTTAACGTAATTTTTAAAATTAAGTTAACAAACATCCTAAACTAGACTTGCCATAAGTTTCACCGTACGCTTAAAGGAAAATTGAATGGCCAAAATTGACCGTTCTCGAATAACCAACATATCAAATAAGATTTAAGGCACCACGCTGACTTCGCAATCCATCACCGATTCTGAGAAGTGTAGTATTATCTGAAAACATAACGGCCTCGGGGATCGGTATCAAATTATTCGAGATATCGATCTTGTTAATCGATAAACATGGTTCGATCAATTACTTCATCGACATTAACTTGCTTTACTTCACGTAAAATTTCGGTGACTATTGAATTTAGTAAACTACATAAACTATTTTGTTACATCAGCTTACTAATATCACGTTGTAACAATATTTTAACCATTGCCCTCATGCTTTGTCATAAGTTTATATTTCTGTATAAAGAGATTTCAGTTTTATTGTATTTTGAAAGTAGAAATAAAATAAAAATCTATAAAACGCCAGTTAGTAATAGGAAGCAATATAGATGCAAGCTCTACGCATTATGCAATAAATAATCTTGGCTAACTAGAAGTTACTACTACCATAATTGAAATATAGTTGCAGAAAGTCAATGACGTGATATAAAACTTGTTTGTAAATGATTTACTGAAGTATCCTAATTAATACATGTTCTTACTTATTAAACCATTTTCAAAGCTGCCGATGATATCAAATATTTATTTTTGTTTGCTTTGCATTTTAACATAAAGTTATAAATACATCGGTGGGTGAATTGTGTTCCCAAAATAGAAATCACAGCGTGCTACTCATTCAACGCTGGTATTTTTAAAGAAAATTCTATATTTATAGGGTACTCAAAAACTATCACTTTGTTATTTTAAGCTATTGCATTTGTCGATAGCTAGTTTCTGTGTAAATTATTATTACGTTAGTATCATTATAATTGAAATTTCGAATTTTTCAACTTCTTTAAATTGCAAGAGTTCACAAAATGTGATATTTTTATTAATATAATTTAGATGTAGATCATAATAAGTTCAATTGAGTAAAATACTAAAAATATCATTACCCCAAACAAAGCGAGACATATTCTATGGGCTTATTAAAGAAATTACAAGTATTGTCAGAAAAGTGACGTCTTGTAAAAAATCGTCAAAAATAAAATGATTTCTAAAAAAATCGAAAATACGTCAGGACGTGTCAACAGATGGCGCTGCTAATTACGGTAACAAACAACCGGTTATCATAATTAGAGATGGGCGGAGTGGGCGGCGTCTCCGGACCGAGGCGTGGTCGCTTTTCGGTGATGGTTCATGTTTAATTTAACAGGCGATCAAATGTCACGAACCCGTGGCCATTCCCTCATTTTAACCCCATCGGGCTCTTAACCCTAGACCGATTTATTAGCTGAATTGAACTTTTGAAATACGCCACATAAGTAAACATCGACAACATAAAGTTAAAAATTGTATTAGAACATAACATACAAAGATCATAACAAGCCCTGATTATATAAGGGGGAATAAAAATATATATAAAAAACATACAGATAATATAATAAAGACAATAAGACACAATATATTCTGATATTATAAATTCGAAAGTAACTCTGTCTGACCGACTTGATGAAATTGGATATAGAAATACTTTGAGTCCTGAGATAGGACACAGGATATTATTTGTCCCAAATAAAATAATATAAAATGTACCATACATTTTCCCGCACGATGAACGGTTTATTACGCAATGAATATAAAATTGTTTTATATACCTTAAACTAATTAAAAATATCCCTATAATTAAACATTCATAAGATAAAGTCCAATCATTTATTTCGATTGGCTAACGTAGTAAGAATAACTTTATCGAGTACACGAAGTCAACGAAGAATCTTAAAGTATGTAAAAATGAAACGGCGCCACTTGCGCGGTCCTTTTCCACGTCGGCATATAAAAGACATCCTAATTCACCTCCACGGCTCATCTCAATGGTTTTTGTGGACGTTCGTGCAGTCCCAGGTTTTATTGTTTACGTGATGTGGCAGTAGAGTAGGCTTGGCGGGAAACTGAATTTTAACTGCACTTGATCGCACTTAAAGCAGCACTCAGAGAAATTTAGTAATTACTTAATTTTAATGAAGTGGTTGAAGAAAATAAAAAGCCAAAAATCTTAATTAAAATTAATACGAATGAAATATTAAAAACAGCGGTACAATTGTTTTGACTTTGACATGACCACCAGTAAAGCAATTTGTTGTTATTTTATACAAAGTTAAACTTACAAGTACATCTTAAAATATAAAACTCATGAGGAACGAAGTATTGTAGCTGAGTAAAAATGTGCGATGAGTAGAAACCACATTCGAAATGATGCTAGAGTTACTAATATGGACTCGAAATTAACTACGAACAAACTTTACAAGGATTTTCTGTGAAACACTAACAATGTTAACGAAGTTCGCATTATTTTCTAATTCGGGCAGCTCAGTTTGACACTAATTTTGCTGTTAAGACAAAATGTTTATTAAATTATCGACATAGTATGCTACATTATCAATTAATTAATTATTAATTTTATTGGAAACATGTGCTCTCTAACTTTTAATTAATATGACGGTAAGCAAAACTGAAAAATATTTAAAAAGACTAGAGTTTATGTCCTTTTTGGCAATTTATTGCATAATAATTGAAGACGTAAGTGGAAGAAGCGGGTAACTAACATTTAAAAATCTGCCGAATTTTTGCGTAAACGGCCGCTATACACTATCTCTATTGCAAGTATCTGTAATAAAAAAGGTAATTAACAAGATTTGATTCAATTTTATAGTAAAAAATTAGTATTTATTCAAAGCTTTTAAAAAGTGAGTTATCCGCTTCTTCTACTTATGTCTTCAAAAATAAAAGTTACAAAAAACAACGTCAATTGTCGGTACTTTGATGTCGACAGTTATTGCAATATACACACACACACAAGTTGCCGGCGTAGATGAAAATCAGATTGATTGAGTATAATTTAATGGATCATATACATTCACGAGACGTTAATATCAATGAACATTTAGCACTTTTATTGGATCAGATAAAATAAATATTATGGCAACGTAGGAACTTATTGAAAATTACTATCAATTATTAGCCACCAGCGAGATCGAAATCGGATATGTATCCACATATTTTTCACCATTCCACAGGAGATGGTATCTATAATTGGCGTATCTAAACGTACACAGTAGAACATTTAGTTTTCTTAATAATTTTCTATTGGATTGTGCCCGGAGCGGTCGCCGCCGGTCTATCCAGCTTTGTTGCACCTTTTTACTGGTTCTGCATAATCAATCTGGTGAGAGAGAATATTTTAGAAACTCACAAGTAAATTTATATCTATCTTGAAATCTAAATGTATGCCCGGTTTGAATTTATGATGTGAAACTTAGAATTACTACGCA
The DNA here is from genome assembly GCA_026546445.1 of Cyclargus thomasi. Taxonomy (NCBI): domain Eukaryota; kingdom Metazoa; phylum Arthropoda; class Insecta; order Lepidoptera; family Lycaenidae; genus Cyclargus; species Cyclargus thomasi. Next base: position 1,169,695 of record JAOTAV010000006.1, read on the forward strand.
TAGAAATTTAATCGTACGCTACAGATGTTTATTTTTATGCAACAGTGTGAATTAACTAGTTGTGGAAAACTTGAACAGCTCCGTTATGCCAAAATAATGTGTTATTCGGAAGTAGAATTTTCAGAATAAAAGGAATTCTACATCCTTTCCTGGGATCCTAAGTATCTCCATACGAAATATTAAAATTGGTTTAAGTTATGATGGTATATTAATAATTTTATTAGGGACAAGAAAATCAGTATTGTTTTTGCAAATACATTCATTACAATTTAATATAATTCAATACAATTTAATAAAATTACTTACAATTGGACTCAATTATCTTCTTGTGAGTGATCGAATCATCAAAAATGATTCTAATTTGTCTTTAAAAACGATGACGACGAATGACCACCACTCAAAAGATATCATTTAGGAGGTGTGACCGGATGAGGTGACGTTGCAAGTCTGTTTGTACGAAGCCGCTAGCAATTTAAAATACAATAATCCTATTACGAATCTCACTGAACAAATTAATTTATTACTGTGGTATCAAGGAAATAAAAAATATATCTTAAAGATAAAATCTGTCCATCTTTTTTTTAAAAGCCCAGTAGTTCAATGAAAATAATTTTAATAAATATTACGTGAGTGTATAAAATTATGTTTCTGGTTATTCTAATTTTATTCTATTTCAAACTGACTTCTGACCACATCTAAGCTACCAAGAATGTTATTGGACCACACATAGTTTAACAAAAATTTTAATTACGTTTATATATTATCGATTATATATTACACATACATTGCTGATGTCTACTGAGTATATAGGTACGAATATAATTATGCTGTTTGCCATTGGAAAATTTCAAATCAAGTTTTATATCATGAAAAACTAATTATATATAGCTATATTTATATATGTATCTATACTAATAATATAAAGATGAAGAGTTTGTTTGATTATTTGAACGCGCTAATCTCAGGAACTACTGGCCGGAATTGAAAAAAATTTATTGTCTTGGTTGGTCCATTTATCGAGGAAGGCTATATAACAACCCACTACGACCAACAGGAACCGAGCAGTAATCAATAAATGTTGTAAAAACGTGATCGCGTTATATAAAGTTTCTCGCGGACGTAGTCGCAGGTAACATCTTGTATAATATTTTATTTTTTTACCATTCTATACTAACAGAAATAAGTTGAAATACCTAATATAGTTCATGTTTTAAATGAACTTCGTCGATAACATGAATCAGTAGCGGTTGCCAGCGAGTTATAGGACGTGGGCTTGCTTGTAGCTTATTACGATGCAGGTAAATTCGTTGTCACGGTAGTTTGCTGTATGTGATACTATCTTGGAATATATTATAATTATTATGTACTACAACGTACAAAAATTACGCCAATATAAGGATCAAAATAAATTTTCTCGTTAAAAGAGAAAGGCTGAACCGATTGCTAATTTTACTCAGAAAATTTTTTTTGTGTATTATATAATTGATGTGAAGTACAAAGTGTTATGTAGAACCTTATAATAATATATGTGGTGTTTGTTGCTAAACTCCCTAAGTTTGTAAATATTCATCAGTTTCACCTGACTACGGCGAAGCAAGGAGTTATAATTTTGACTTTAACTATGTTGGTAGGTATGTATGTATGTATGTATGTATGTATGTATATATGTTTGTATGTATGCATGTATGTATGTCGGTATGGAAGTTTATATGTTCCCTCTTAACTTTAAAACTACTTATCCTTTTTGGACAAATCAGGTGTTGTTGGAAGCCTTTTGATTGTCTGCTTTTGAATGTAAGGAACAAGAATATTTATATTTCCTGACGGTATCGTGTAGGATGTCAAATGAAAGAACTTTGTAAGCATATTTCGAATATCTAAACATTATTAGCATATCCTACAGATTTTGCTGATTGCAAGAATCTATGAAATCTCTTGAATACGTACAATGTTGAACATGAAACAATGAAAAAATATAATACCTTAAATAAAAAAAAATATCGAAAGTATGATAGCCCCAAAATAATTAAAATAAAAATAAAGTTAAAAATACTAAAACCCAACTACTAAAACACGTTCAGAAAATCTTACAAGACATAGTGTCAGAGACATGTTTAAGGGATAACCGGGGCTGTATGCCTATTTTATTTCACTAATAACTATAGTAATTAATTTGCTTAAGTATAGTAGTACAGCTGTGGTTGTACTACTATACTTAAGCCAATCCAAGACTAAGGCTATTCTTTTAACATGTCCATATTGCTATATATTCTTGTTTCTTACTTCTCAGAATGTGTTTTAGTAGTCGAAGTTTTAGTTTTTTTAACGTTATTTTTATTTCAATACTTCTTTACTGTCCGTCGTAAAATTTAAAAATAACAATTTTCTTATAATTCTATACCTACTAAGCTTCCTTATAATACATTTATTAATTAATGCCATGCTAATTTGGTGCATACCGCACTTCCTAATTACGAGAGAAGCATAATATGCATTATCATAATGTTTGTGTTGCATGTAGATTAATACGCTAGTGTCCACAGAAGCTTGAATGGGCCAATCATACGTGTAGTTATTTTTGGCACACTGTTCTTATGCGTAGAATGAATGTACTGTATGTTTTATTTTAATAAAATATTCATTGATTTATATCCAAACTAGCACCGTACCCACTTTATTGGGCGATACGATTAAGGGTGAACACAACAATCAAGGACGCACCTGCAACTCTTCTGGTGTTACTAGTATCTATAGGCGACAATAATTGCTTTTAGGTAGCCCGGTTGCTCGTTTGCCCCTTATTAAAAACCGGCTTTGTCCGCCGTTTGTCCACCAACACCGTCGAACGAGAACGATATCATTTCGGCCCGATAAAATTTAACTTTATTATCTAGTTTATAAGTTTGATTTTCTAGCGACATTGCTCTGTCATCAATGTCGTTGCCGTCATTAAAGGCGTAGAGGAAAATGAAACCTATAGTCTATGTCATAAAGTAGCATTTTATCGGGCCGAAATATTAGCATTTTAGGTTAACTGTCTTGGTAGACAAACGGCCTTGGGGGAAAGAAAAATAGATGTAAGCTGTAAATTAATTTTCTCACACTTTTAGGTAGACTAGGTTACATTCTGTTTTTAAGAAATCTAGTGACTATCCAGTAGGTACATCAGGATTAACAGCACACCAACCATGAAATTCTCGGGTACCCCGACGAATATGCTAAAAAGGCTCTTCCCATGGATAAAGTTATAACTTCCCATAGGTGTAAGTGGAGAGCGATAAATTCTGTCACTTGCAGCAGATGCAGCATGAAATTAATAAAATGATAAACAAAACGCGATTCACCGATCAGATGTACAAATTCTGGCCTACTTTTTTTACCTAACCAAATTTTTTTACCCAAAATTGCCTGCTAATATGTAAGTAAACGTGTATGAAATATAAATTTTGTCGTGTCTTATAATTGCGGTCTCGCCCTAAAACTTTAGCAGTAGACAATAAACTAATAACAACTTGAAGGAACAAATTCCAACAATAACAACGACAACAACAAATATTTTTAATACGGTAGCTCGATTGCGCGAATCTATCTCGAAGATGGCATTAGTCCAACAAGACACATTTACTTGAATACAAACAAAAAACATTATGCTTGTAGTATTTACGACACTTTGTTAGCCAATTTTATCAATAACGGAAATAATAAAATGCTACATTATTTGACTTGTCTTCACTTTTCGTATATTATTTCTTTTTTTTCAGTGCTTCTAAACTTTTTTCTTCTAAAATTAGTAAAAAGAAAAATTAACATCATTTAGAGCGTCCGTAGCCTAGTGGTAAGACTTTTCGCATTCGAAAGGGTGCAGGTTTAAACCCGGATCGAGGCGTGTACCAATGAGACATTTTGCGATCTCAAGTACATAATACGTAAAATGGATACCCATTGCCGTGAGAGAGCCAACTTCGGCACGAATGAGTCGTCTCGAACGAAATGATACCACGGTCTTACAGAAAACTGACGTGAAACGGCGTTGTGTTATGTTTTGTTTAGTGAGTGAGTTTACTGGTGGTCCAACTTCCCTAATCCCTTTTTTTATCAATGGACGCTTCACACCACGTCAGTCTGGCCCTGTGCTAAGTACCCGAGGGACTTGTGTTACAGGTACCAGACAACGG
>JAOTAV010000006.1:1180153-1195927 GCA_026546445.1 Cyclargus thomasi
CTGTTACCTCTTCAAGATCAATCTATTGAATCGATTTTCATAAAAATTGGTCTCTACCAATTTTTATGAAAATCGATTCAATAGATTGATCTTGAAGAGGTAACAGACATTTGAGTACCGGGAAATGTTATAAGATTTTATTTCTGAGTTTCGGAGTAACAGAATTGCGGTCGTCAACTAATCTGAAATATTTTGAATAACTCCGATCGGAAGTAATTATGTTAAATAAATTTGAGACAGTCAATCGATATTGTACAGACTACCTAAAGTACAAGCCAATAAAGCATAATATGCAAGGTTGATGCCTTTGCGGGCAAGTCGAGCGCAATATCTTGTTTAAAACTGCAGCTTAGCAACTTTTCATTATGAAGAAGTTAGAAATAATGAAATAGGAAGTCTAGGAGTCGAGCATGGCGTGATAGAAATGATTTACGTCGTTGCAAATAGCACGCGATTGAATTACAGAACTTTTGGCACAACTTAATGAAGTTGGATAGCAATTTTAAATCGACCATTCAAGTATGAAAGCTAAATTTCTTAATGAGCGCTCAATTTTTTGATTTTAAAACCCAAATTGAATGTAATTTGTAACAATGATTAATGTTAGGTATAGAAATACAGCACCCTTAGAAATTAGATTAGGCACTCGAGACAGATTGAAACCCGGAGACCTACCTATATTAATGAGACTTTTTTTTCAAATACGTTAAACGGACGCTTATGATTGTGAAAAAAGGATGCTTCGACACGAATTTGCCAGCTCGATTGGAAAATACCACAGCCTAAGACAAAACAGCGTTATGAAACAGCATTACGCTGAGTTTCGATCATCCACTACCTCCCCCTCCTTACTCCATTTGAAAGCTTTCTCGCTACAGTTAAATAAGAGATTGTCTTGTAAAACTAAAATAAACAAGCTAAATGTCCAAAAACAGTCTCAATTTAAACATCAAGTTATGAGTATTTCGAGAATGACTATTTAAATAAAAATATACAGGGTATATCAAAAGTAAGTGATAAAACTTTAAGCATCATATGTGTTTCTGTAATAAAAAGTGATTTGTATGGACAAGCTCCCGAGCGACATGAGTTAGTCCATACAAATTACAATTTTTTATTTTGGTTTCGCTACTTTCACAGTGAACTCAATATCAGGGACACAGACGATCCCTAAAGTTTTATTACTTACTATTGTTACATCTTGTATTACATTTTAAAAGGCTGTGTTTGGTGCGCCAATTCAGGGACAAAACCTATAAGTCTCATTGAGTCATTATTGTACATTCATACATACTCTGGAAAAACATAATCCTCCTTCTGGCGCAGTCACACAAATACAAAATAAATACATTAAAATTTAATAATAGAGAAAGAGGACCAAAAAGAGAGGAACTGACAGTTTAAAAATAGTTGTTCTTCTATTTCAGAGAACATAATATCATATTTTTCCACAAAACCTATATTCCGATACAAAAGGTTAAGTCCTAAATAAAGAAGACGAAACACACGAAACCCATTTACTGGCAATTGCATTAATGCCCCGCGCACACTGCAGGCAATCTCAAAATTATCGACGTTCCACTGACACGATTTTGCCATCAACAATATATCGAGATAATTAATAAAGACGATGCACAGTATACACTATCTTGAGTACAGTCTGTGCAAGCTTAAGGCTTAAATTTATTATCACTTTGTATAGCTATGTAATTTGATTGAACTTTTGAAAATTAAAGACAATGGCACCGCAAATCAGGAGATGTGAGTCACATTAACTTCTATTCTGTTCTATAAGCTGAATAAAAAAGGATCAGAAATTAATAACTTCTTTAAAACACTTCGCACTTGCATGTTTAGATCAATGTAAAAGCCTGATCTGTATACACGGACAAACAAAGACGATATACAGCTTACATCTACAAATCTGCCTTTTTTCGAAAATCTTACTTGAAATTCAGGCTACAAAGTCTGCAGTGTGTTAGGCCCGGCATAGACAATACGGAATACCAAAATTGTGTGGAGCGGACGCACGTCAGTTGCGGTGAACCGATGCGCCGACGTGACGTCACGTGCACGCCAGCTGCTGCCGCCTCGCTAATAAATATAGCATTATATCGAAAAGTGCTGAGGTAATTCTGAAGATTTTACTTCGATGGGGAAAAACTTCACCCCTTTTTTAGAATATTAGGTTAATAATAATTGACGACCTCTGTAGTTGGGTTGGTTAGCGCATTGGTAGCTTAAGCCGGGAGTCGCAAGTTTGAATCCCGCCGACGGAGCAAAAGTTTTTAATGTTCCTGGGTCTTGGATGTGTATTAAATACGTGTATCATATTATTAAAATCTTAAATATGTGTAAAGTACATAAGTATTAAATATATTTCATTTGTCCGGTACCCTTAAACAAGTCCTTTAGGTACTTAGCACGGGACCAGACTAAAGTGATGTGAAGCGTCCGTAATAATTAATAGATTATTATTATTATTATGAATACTACCATTCAAAATATTATAATTGTATATATGTATACGCAATGTCGTCCGGTATAAATTTCGTATAACGATCGGAAGGACATTCTTATGATATTTTTTGTTTTTATAACATTTACGTCATAATAACCTTTTTCTATGATAAATAATTGAGATTGGCCTGCACAATTAATTACATCAATATCGATATTTATTATAATTATTATCTCTAGTTTTCGCAGAGGCTTTTGCTATATTCTGCTATTATTTATTCATAAAAGTATCAAAATAGTTTATTTTCAACATTAATTTTTTAAAGGTTTTGCTGCATCATTTATTACGTTGCAACACTTCTTAAGAAATGAAATTATGGTTATGTCTTAACTTAAAATATTTCATTGTTTAATTTATTTTTATTATAACTATAATATTGGCATGGAAATTATGATGCTAATGGATTCAGCATTTTAACATTTCGAAATCAAGTAGGCACTAAAAGATACGTTTATAAGCCATTTAGATTGTGTTTAACTTTTTGCGATGCAGCTCCATAAACATAGTGAGACCGATTATAAATTGCACTTAAATTGTATTCAGATGTGTGTTAAATATATCTGCAATAAAAATGTTTTATGAGATAAAATTTTATGACGTTCACTATAATATTATATTCAAAATAAAATTATTGCCTCAAAAGTTCGTCCGTTTGGAAATTATAGTTGAAGCATTTTCTATACAAAGGTGCGTACGCGTCGTATTTTATCATGCATTCACTTTACTAAATGCGGCGCGTACGGCGCCAGTGAAAGTGCGAGTTTTCATAACATTATTATTTAGCTTAACCACAAAAGCAATGTCGCGCCTTGGGTATGAGCGCGGCGTGGCGGGCGAGGGTTACCATGGTTGCCGGTCGTTCTACTCTGTCAGTTGGCCATCAACGCCGACGGCGGTAGTACTCTTACCTGTTCTTCGCCCCGTCCCACGTTCCAAGGGCGTGATACAGCGGTCAAGCTATATCAGTGGATCGAGCGGAATATTTCACGTTTAGCGTTCGACACATGCGGCGTGTATGGTGCCAACAAATGTGCAATAGCCTTTAGTACTCTTTGCAGTCCCAACTTAATTGGCTTCGGGACAAAATATGTTAGACAGGATTAAATCAACGCCACAATCGATTAACAATTGTAAAAGGTTATTGTAGCAGAGCTCAATGAGATCAGAGTTCAAACAAAGGTCACTGACTCTTGGACTAAACGCTCAGCAGATAAACATTAAACATGAAGATAACTCATGAACACTAGAATTAAATAATTTAGGGATTGACACGACAGAAAGCAAATTTTCTTCTGCCTATTTTAGAATAACACAATACTCTTATAAACGTAATAAATTCATGTAGAGCTTTTATCAAACCATAAGAAATGGGACCAAGAGAAATTAATTTTTTTCTTGCCTGTTATTTTACTTCTTAGGGCCAATAATAATCACACCTCAATATGACGCTACGCGTACATACATTTCTAAGGGCCTGTTTCACACATACTCTTAAAGTTTCTGTTAGGATCCACAACTTTTTTGACAGATTCTCCATACAAAATATACTAAATAAAGTTGTATCTGTCAAATAAATAGACTATCTGTGAGCGGTGAAACAGGCTCTAAATATAATTCAATGGAATTATAAAGTTTGAATGTAATTTGACGAAATTAACACAAATTCAGAAATGCGCGCGTATCATCGCGTTACGTTTTGGTTTGAATTGACCTCACTATGTTAGTATTAAACGGACCTGGAAATGTATATATGAACAATAGAAACACTCAAAATAGTTTGTCTCAAGGAACATATCAGCCTCATTTCTTCTAAAATAAATAACCGCAAAATTCAATTCAACGAACCGTTATAAAATATGCTCCAGGCAACAAAGTCAAATCGTTTTGCGCGGTTAACCACAACGCTTTCTGTCAGGTAAACCGTGCATTTGAGAGTTTATGATCGGAGTTGTAGGTTTCAATACTTCAATATCTCAAGCGTCAGCGTGATCGTTTTTAAAGTGTCCTACACCTGTTGAGATTTCCACCGGAATAAGAGAGATTTTGAAGAAATTGGTGGCATCAGGAAAGCTAAAAGCAAAATACATTTTTTTAATTAGCTGATTCCATAGACGTCTCAGACTTAACCTGACTGACCTTAAACCTGAATTTAAAATTCGTCTTTGGTTCAATTGAGACAGGTTTACTGAGATACAAACTTTCCTATCTTTCAAGCTAGGTTATATATCAAATTACACACGGCATACAAATAAAAAAATACAGCAGTTTAGGAGCCCATCGCGGACAAACAACCTGGCAGGTAATTTTTATGTGCAAAGATAAGGGGGCAAACCGTTCACCCGATGTAAACCAACTCTCTTTGCCACTCGCAAGAGAGAGTTCGAGGCATGTTGCCGGTCATTTGAAGAGGGAAGGTTTGAATGTCTGCAGGTCGTAATAATCCAAAAATGCTACTGACAATGTGTAGTTATTACAATCCATACATCAACTAAGGACCCTGATATAATAACTTTAATAAGAACACAATCTGGCCCTATACTTAGACGACATAAAAATATCCAAAAAAAACCATTAGATCTTTATCCAAGCAAATACTGTAAAAACAGAATACATTTGTTCAAGACGTCAACAAAAACTAATTTCACTTACATCGAAATCTGATAAAGATCTCTATTTTGTAAATTCGTTGTACGTCATCCAATATGCATTCCCACATTATTTCTTATAAACGGTTTTATCTCACATGGCATGTCTCGAATCGTTCTAATGAATAACACAATTCGCTTTTTACTTTGACATGAATAACAGTGTCCCAATTTGAAAGTGATGCTGAATTATTAAGCGTTTACATTATCGCTGTTTTAAATATTTTTTGACTTTAAAAATGAAGCATAGTTGTCCCTTTTTAAATATTACTCAAAATATACTTTCATAAACTTGCTTTCGCATTCATAGTAAATTTGAAAACGTGTCTGTCTTTTTTTTTAATGATATTTAGGGGGCAAGCGAGCAGATGGGTTAACTGATAGACCATTTTACGCCAGCTTTCTGTGAGACCGTGGCATCACTCTGGTCCATTCGTGCCGAAGCATGGCTCTCCCACGGCAATGAGCATCCGTATTATGTACTTGAGATCAGAAAATGTCTTATTGGTACACGCCTCCACCGGGGTTTGAACCTGCGGGTCCTCTCGAGTGCGAACCAAATATCTTACCCACTAGGCTACGGATACCTACGACGATAGTCTGTCTGTGACATCTTTAAACGGCCGATCCTGCTAAAACTTTATAATATAAAGCTCCGGAAAATGACACTAAAGTTCTTTTTTGTAGGAAATGTTAGTGGGCGATTATTAATCGACTTCCAAAAACAAGGAGGTTGTATGTTCGGCTGTATATAAATTTAATTTTATTGTATGTTCAACAGTTGCTCATATTTGTTATTTTTCTTCATCAACAAACTTCTTAAGTACAAACAACAAAAGCGGTTGCTTGTTTAAATTCAATCGACACGATAAGGAAATTATTGGGTATTTGCATGACGAGAAATACTTCGAATCTGGTCCTTGAGTCCCCAGGCAGTTTCTAATACCCGACGAAACGAATTTGAATTCAATTCGATTTTTTTCGAGCGGGCTTTGTTGGCCCTCAGTTGTGTTTACCTTATTCGATTTCTGTAATTTCATTCATAACAAACTGGATTTGGGGTTCCAAAAGCCCATCGGGGTTGACAGGGGCGTTTGAAATAATATTCGCTTTGATAAGAGCCGGTTCGGTGCGACATAAGTGGTAGGGACCAGTGCGAACGGATTTGTCAATATGAAGTGACAAAACTAATTATGGGACACAATGATCGGTTTGGGGATAGGGCCCTTTGTAAAGATTTTTGTATGATACAATCACTGGGTTTTATTATCTAGCGTTGGCAGAATCGCCGGTTTTATTGTTTGTATCGTAAGAAAAATAGGTCGTGCTATCCATCTGTCTGTCGGTAAAACATCACGACGACAAATGCGATTATCTATATATGTAAAAATTTTGACCCCCATATTCATAAAAATATTTAAATAGTGTTTAACTGATCAAGATTCGCAGTACTTTCCTGGAATGTTGAAAATGTCACACGACGGAAGGGGACAGCGAATCTTAATGAGTTAACCACTGTTTGAATATTGACAATCACTTATGTATTTAAAACAATTATTTTTTGGTAAATTACCTTGAAGACATAATAGGTTTTTTCCATCTTTTTGCTAAAAGATGGATCCGTGCGAGCTCCTTAAGCCTGTTCTTTTTGCCGGATTAGTTTCCTAACCGGCGGTAGGCACCGTAGTCTCGACGTGCAGAAATGTAGTTAAAGTACTAACTTCTTTTAAATTAAAAAAAAAAGTAAGTACATTTTCTAATAAGAATTTGATATTATAAGTGAGCTAAAAACACCGCCCGTCGATTTTCTAAGAAGCTTCATTTACCTAGATGCTACAGAGAAAACCTTGTATCGAACTTGAGGCACTCAAACCATCACCAGCAAATACAATACACGGGATTACATCGCTTTCTTTCCACCAATAACTTTTGCCAATATTGGTTCGAGCAACATCTTCGATGGCATTACATAAAACTAACAATTTCGTCAATTTGTCGACGGAGGCTCCCAGCTGGGAACAAACAATAACAGCCTCGTTATTGTTTCGCTGTCAGATTATATCTGTGATGAATTGACAAGTTTTTGTTTGTTCAATAGAGCTATTACAAACCGATTGACTCTAATTAGATTGGAGATGAGTTTTAGGCAAGACGTTAAAAAAAGTGTAATTTAATAATATTTTAAAGGATTATTTTTTGAAATTCAAGCTTTTGACTGCGCGAGGAAGTATTTATATAAAAGCTTTCATCCTTTCGTAGAATTTCATAAAATCCTTTCATTACTGATACCTACGCCATAATATGCTAAATTTATGCCCGATCTGTCCTGTGGCTTAGTCAGTGCGTTAGCAAAGAAAAATTTTGAGAGCGACGAATGATAGGTTATAGAAGCAGAAGAAAGTAATATGTATTACATAATCTGATTGCACGGCAGTCGCCAAATCGAGCGCGAATCAAACACTGCCGTACCATCTTTACATGAACCATTTCGCCGGATTTTGATTCCGCTATTTGAGAACCTCTAGATAATAGCAGAAAGATGAAATTTTCACTGTCTAGTTAGGTTACTACATACACTTGAAATACGAAATTTCAAGTCTGTAGGTCATTTATTTTTCGACACTCATGAAATAGAACTACTACTTACTATGACTCTGAGAGCTGAAATTTGGTACAGAGCTAAGGTTTAATAGTCATATAAAGGGAAAACGATCGAGGGAAAACGAATCTTTTTTTTTCTTTTAAATTTAAATTTGGAAGGAACCATGACTATTTTGACGACAGTTGTGGTGAGTTTTTTTAGTTTTTTTAATTAAGTGATGTTCCTACGCTACCGGACACTCCATACGCTATACTATAGCATGTCCTATGGGGAAAGTGGTCGCGAATCTTCGTTTCGAAGGCACTCCTCTAACAGTCTCCCACACCATTGAAATACTTGCATAAACATATCGAGTTAAGTCCATTTCCGTCCTCTTTTGGAGGGTAAGGCGTAAGTAAGTTAGCCTGTAAGAACCTTGGTGTTCTAAACAGAGCGAGGCAGTATTTCAGTCCGAACCTACGCCTACAACTCTTCGAGTCACAGGTTCGGCCTCATATGGAAGACTGTTCTCATCTCTGGGCAGGGGCCACTGGTCTATCTAGATCGTATCTAACGAAGGGCCGCTCGGATTGTTGATTGCCACAGTGTTTCAAAAAAACTGGACCCCTTGGAGTTGCGCCGAGATGTAGCTTTGCTCTGCATCCGTTATAGACTTTATCACGGGGAGTGTTCAGACAAAATGTTCATAAAAAAAGTTCGTAATCATTCCATCTGCAACTTTTTGCCATCGTCCTACGCGAAAAATTTCCACCCACATAATCGTGCTGAGTGGCTGAGTGATTCTGCTTCACACAGCAAAACCCTGCAATAATCTATCACCAGCAGTATTTCCGGATCGCTACAATCTGCAAACCGGCAAAAGACCGGCAACGTACCTGCTATTCTTTTGATGTGTCTATGGGTGGCGGTAATTGCTTTCCATCAGGTAACCCGTTTGCTCGTATACCCCTTATTTTATATTAAAAAAAAGTTATGGTCATTTGTCGCGTTAAGTCGCGGCAAACCCAGCCAACAGATCCCGACTTACATAAAATGGACATATTTCGAGTAAAATGATATAGGTTCGTTAAGTGCCTAGAAAACTAATGCCTCGGTATACTATATCTTGTTGATACATCGTGATTATATATAATACTTGATAGCATTAAGGTAAGGTAAACTACAAAATACTTCTGATTGAATGTTACGATTGTTATAAAGAGGCAAGGGCTAAGCTAGACCGAATTATAATAGTAAGATCTAGCTCAGTGCCTTATAATGTTCCCTTTTAATAAAATATTTAAACGAACGCCATTCCGAAATTCCGCAGAACAGAATGTATCCTAAATTAGTTTTTTAATTACTCCGGTATCCCCCTTTTCTTTTATCTGTACAATTTGAGACTAATCCGACCACCGGCCCCTGGCGTTTGGCCTTCGTGCATTGTATTCTTTGTTATTAAGGACCCCAATAGTCTACGAGCAAATCGAAGGGTTCCTTTAATATTGGAATTCGTGGAAGATTTTTAATATCTTCGTTAAGCCGAGCATTCCTATAAATATGTATTAAATTGTTTTAGAATGGTATGTATGAATTAATTTGTAAAGTTATTTGCTATAAGAAGCTCCCCGAATTTCTCGATATTCTTTTATTGATATTGTCAGTTAAACAAAATTATGTATGTATTACTTAATTATTTCAGAATATAATTATTATGAGTTTTTTCATTATACTGCTAAAGAGGGTTCTACACGGCGGGAACAAACATCACGCAAAGGTGCACATTGATGCAATCCAAATTGCACCCTCAGTTCATGGCGTAAGATTTACAATATTATTAACACCATTTACAATATTAATATCTAAGATGCAACCTTAATTCAATCTTACGCCATGAACTGAGGGTACAATTTGGAGTGCATCAAGGTTGTGTTTGACAAAGGGTTTGCCAAACACGACCATTTATAACATTAATATCTAAAATGCACCTTCAGTTCATGACGTTAGATTGAAAATGCATTGCATCATCGCCTTCGCGTGATGTTTGTTGACGCCTTGTAGAACGCCCTTCAGTATTATGCAAAATTACAAATGCAATTAATGTAATTCAAGATAGTTACTTGTAAAGGTATAATGAGGGAAACTGAAAGAGAGCCATTGGACGAACCTACTTCAATTGAAATGATGAAATGATATATATTTATTGCAAAAATGTAGTGCTTAGCATAGATCTTAAAATAACATCTCCTAACATTCTACTATTCAGGTGGCGTGCAAATTTGTCGCAATATGTCAATTCCATGAGTCGTGATCTGCAGGGTGGGTTTGACATAACGCAACCCATTTACTTAGATCCGCAAATTGGTCATGTTTTAGCTTGCCTGATTGTACAATTTAATGCTATTTCACGACTATACGTCCGTAAGATAACCCATTACCCAACCTAGGCCCGAATTAGTAGTCAGCGCTTAGTATCAAACATTTTTGAGATGCTGTTTCTATTCATAAAAAAAACCTTAATGAATGAAAAATGTGTCTCAATTTTTTTATCACGCTCTTAGTATTAATCTAATATTATAATTACGGGCCTTAATAACGTTAGTCGGCTATCTGCTTCATATTCCATGGTAATATTTGAAATTTCTTTTTCTTTTCTCCTTTTTCATGGCAATGCACTGCCATACTATATAGTTTCATTTGTTATTTTGTTTGAGAATGTGTTTTGTTTTATTATTATTTGTAAGTTAAATGTTTATTTCTTTTTCAATTTATAATTCCTTTACAGTAGTAGTATAATTATTTATGAAATATGAATAAATAATTCTTATTAATATCTATGGACGCCACGTCAGTCTGGCCCCCGGGTACTTACCCGAGGGACTTGTGTTACAGGTACCACACAACGGTAATATATTTAATACTTTTATACTACACACATACATAAGATTGTTATTATATGATACACATTTTTAATACACATCCAAGACCTAGAAACATTAAAAAACTTGCTCCGTCGGCGGGATTCGAACCCGCGACCCCGGCTTAAGCTACCAACACTTACCAACTGAGCCACAGAGGTCGTCATATTCTTAAATTATGTTGCACAAAAAAATTGGAATCTTTTCTTTGTTTTTACTGTTATCAACAGTAAAACAAAGTCTCATAAACTATATAATTTAAACTACACGTTTACCGAAAGCCCCTAATGTTACTTACATCTTACGGGTTATATAAAACAGAATTTTAATGAAGTGAAACGAAATTCTGCTGTTATTTATGACGCTTCATCCGATTATAATATTTGCTTTAAACATTAAAATAGGTATACGTTATTAAAACTGGTGTAATAAATCAATGTTATATTTGTACAAGCGCTTGAGGTCAGTCGGTTTTTTAATTTATGGACTGATAAAAACTATTATTTAACCTGTGTTGGTACACCGTTCCGTTACACTTTGATATCAGTTTATAACCACTGGTTTAGATTATTAATTACTAAAATTGCTATCTTAATACATTTAGTACCTAGAGGGGCTAGAGCCTTAATTTTATTTCTAGTAATCAAGACACGTAAAATACACACAAAAATGTGTTCAACAAAAATTACATATCTAGTATAAAAATGAACTAATAAACTGTAAAGAGTTTCGTTGACACTCGTAAATATAAGTATATTGGTTATCCAGGCTTAGAAAAGATACTTTTAAGGCATAAAAAATATTTAACGAGAAGTAGAAGGGGGCACGCAAGAAGACGTGTCGCCTGATGGAAAGCGGCTGCCGTCGCCTATTGATATTTATAACAGCAGAAGCGTTGCAAGTGCGTAGCTGGCCTTTTTGGTTAAGAAATAGGCTACAGGAATAGAGATTGAGGTGTAGGGAAGTCGGGACTCCGGGCCGTTTCACGTTTTCCGTGAGGCCGTGGTATCTCTCCAGTCTAGCCGGCCCATTCGTGCCGTTAGGCTCTCTCAAGGCATATCAACAGTTTTCATAAAATGTTGCTTCATTATT
The DNA here is from genome assembly GCA_026546445.1 of Cyclargus thomasi. NCBI lineage: Eukaryota > Metazoa > Arthropoda > Insecta > Lepidoptera > Lycaenidae > Cyclargus > Cyclargus thomasi. The sequence goes on from JAOTAV010000006.1 coordinate 1,191,911, forward strand.
CTTAGTGTAGGAACCGCCCTTTTGCATTCTTTATTCACTAAAAAGGGCACATTAGCGATTCTAATCAAGATAAAGCGTTTTTAATACTCTGTGTATGTCGAGCCATGGCTTCGTGGCGTTAATTAATTAAGCTAATCCGACTTTGATCGACGTTATCTCGACGATCTACCCACAAACCTACAAACGTTGACACAAGCTCAGCTGCATCGCGGCGTTAGAGCACGTGATTACTAAAGCAAAGGCTCGGATTTAATAAGATGTAGCTTAAAAAAGATAACCATAAACGGTTACACGTAATATAAAATAATATAAAAAATAATATTGCTTTTTTCAATCATTTTAAGAGTATCCGCTGGCAAGACCTTTGGTTCTCACTCGAGAGGGTGCAGGTTCAAGCCCGGGAGGATGCGTGTACCAATGAGACATTTTCCAATCTCAAGTACATAATACGGATGCTACTTGCCGTGGGAGACCTCTGCTTCGACACAAATGGGCTGGCTCGACTGGAGTGATACCACGACCATACAGAAAACTGGCGTGAAACGGCTTTGTACTGTGTTTCGTTCAGTGGGTGAGTTTACCGGGCGGCAAACTTACCGCCCAACTTACCTTATCCCTATAAAGGAATGCCTTTTCCCAATCCCTATTCCCATCCCATCTCACTCGCTTGCCCCCTAAAAATATCATTAAAAAAATAAAAATTCGACTTTTCACTCCTAAAATCACTGCGTCTTGAAAACCTAAAATTTGGAGCTATTATGCTTCATACTATCGCCACTCATTCCTAGTACCATCTAATACCTCCTAATGTAAGGTAGATTGTCCACCAACACCGTCATCCGGGAAAGAGAATATTTCGGCAGGATAAAATGCAGCTTTATGAAAGATGAATGCAGCTTTGGCCCCTGCAGAATTGATATTCTCCAGGCACTGATGTGCAGTGGGCTTGATTACTGCGTTTAGCTAAGCTGGGGCCAATTTTAACATCACATAATGTATACTCGTACATGTTTACAGCGTTGTATTATTTTTTGTTTAATTAAATTGTTTTATATTGTTTAAATTGTGTGGTGATAAAAAAAATCTATTCTATTCTATTCTTTAATGACGGCGACGATTATCGATAGAGCAATGTCGCCAAAAATAAAACGTATAGCCTAGAAAAGATGCATTTTATAGGGACGAAATAATTTCGTTCTTGGTTGACGGTTTTGGTAGACAAGCGGCGTAAGTCGCAAATCGTAGTTTATTTTTAAACTGCATAAGCGCGCTGCACTTAATACGAATCCTCCATAATTCTGTAACAGCATAGGAAGTGAACCAGTGAGCTGTAAACTGGTTTGTGCGTTGGCCGATAAATTGTAGAGTATTAAGATGTTAACCTCGTTTAATGTAAAGGAGGTTAAAAGGGGTTACCTCAAGAAATATTTAAAAAAGTCTTAAGAAATAATTCATTAAATTTATTAGATATAGGTTTTTTCTGCAACTTTATTTATATTCGATGCCATGTTGGAAACACAAAAAATCGATAAAAGTTCCTTTCCTACGTGTTATACTAAGGGCCCCACCGCTTGCTGATAAGTATCGGAAAGTATATCCACAACTTTTTTTAACAGATGTAAGGAGAATCTGGCAAAAAAGTTGTGGATAGCCTATCAGAAACTTTTTTAGAAAACGGCATTAGCGTATCTAGACTCATTTTACGGGCGAGGCTAAATCCCTTTTTACTTAAGCTTAGTAATTTGTATCTACACTATCTGTGAATATGGTCAGTAACAAAAAATATTAGAAACTATGACACATATAACGATGACACCGCGACTCTCTTGTGCCAAAATTCGTTTTTCGCGCTGGAACCATACATTTTGCTGGCATAAAAAGATCCATACTCACCAGATCGTTCTGGGGTGGGTAAGCCATCCCCCCCCTTTATACGCCTATGAAAAACGGTGAAACTGGCCCTAAATATTGTATTACTATAATATTTGTTGCTTAGTTACATAACTAAAAACATTGTAACTGTAACTGTAATCTAGAATCTACAACTAGATCGTTGCAATTTACTTAAACTTTATTTTGGCTTCTTACCCGGCACTTGCTTTATTACACTTTAATATAAAACAAAGAAAACTATCCGGTGTCCGAGTGTCACTTTATTTAACACTTAGTTAATTGGACATAAATTCCGAATTAAAGGCCGCCGGTCCGACTCTCACAATCACCAAGTTAATTTTAAACAACACATCCAGCTGTAATTACTTCTGTTTTTACACCTTTATGGTATTGTTTTGACAGACTGTGCAAATAGGGTGAAGTTACATGAATGTATTAGTTTTGTTGTTAGCCCGTAGTTTTAAAAATCTGTAGCTATGACATAGAAGTAAAGTTTACCTACTAGCAAATTGCTTTCGTTGACAAATAAATATATTACTCACCATAGCCAGGGAGGTGAGAGTGCTATTTTTATAGTATCTCGAGCGTCGTGGAGACATAGTACGTTTTGTAGATTAGGTAAAAAGTTGAAAAAAAATACGAGCATTTTAGCGGTGGGAAGACGCCACAGCAATTTTAAAGTTATGAAGATTTTCTTTGAAGAATTTGTTTACATTGAACATTTATTGGACGATTTTAGAAAGTAAGGCCTAAAGATTTTTGTAAAATGTGAAATAAGATATCTGGGAAGCTTGGTTATGAAAATATGAGGTTTTGATTTTCTGTGTTATTACAGGCTTACCTTACATTTAAATCATCGGTGCTTTATATGGTAAGGTTCTTTGACATATTTTTTAAAAAACTTTTTAAGTACCGAACTAACTACCCTTCCCTTGCATAAAATTTGTGTCCAAACGACCCTTAAGAATAGGTTTCTGTAAGATATTTGGGTTTTTTTCGGATACAAGGTGTAAAAAAATTACTTGTAAAGTTACTCGTGATCCCTGGATAATCAAGACAATTTGTATTTATAATATTAGGTTTTCGTTTTATAATTTTATTTTTATGTCTGTAAATAGTTAGTTTTTTTAGTTTATTAATAATATTATAAGAAAATTGTTATATGAAAATAAATATGATTTTTTGAGCATTATAACATTATTGCATGTCTGCTACTAATTAAAATAATATAGCATAGAAACAGATTTAAAACCATCCTGTGATGGCAGGAGAATTAGAAAAGGAAACACAGAAACATTCGTAAACAAATTCCTTTGCCTGTAGAATCGTTGGATTAAGATTTTCTAAGGCGTCTTGTTCCGCACCTGTCGCGTCTTTAATTACTTAACGACGCTTCATTAGTTGGTGAGCAATAGTTTCATGGTGTTGAGTAAAATGGTTTACAGTGAGCTGCACCGGCGCCGAGTAAAAAGTTTTTATTAGAATAGTAGCTAACCCTTTAGCCCTGAAGGACTATTCGAAAAATTTATGTTACGACGCCGACGCGCCGCGAACAACCCAGTTTTTCAAGTAACTATCGTGTTGCATTTCCATCTTCAAGTTTATAAGGTAAGATAAAAACATCGACTCGCGGACCACTTGAAATGATTTCAGGGACCACTAGTGGTCCGCGGACCACCAGTTAAGAACTTAGATCTTTGCTACCGTCCATTTGAAGGTTATTCAGTGTTAACATTTAATTTTGTGAGTGAAAATTATTTTGTGTGTTCATATCTCACTAGTCACAGTAGAATAAGCGAATCATAATCATCTTCAGCATAGTGTGCAAATGAAATCTGCTCTATGTATATTAATTTTGATGACATGAATTAAAGAGATTTAATATTTTATCATACCTATGATAACAATAATATAATAACAAAGTACTAAATTGAATTTTGCTATATTGATTAAGACGCTATGCATAAATTATATTCAGTGGCGTAACTACAAGGTGGCAAGCCGGCAAAATGCCACGGGCCCCCAGCCGGAAGGGGCCCCCGATCAGACCCCCTAGACAAGTGGCAAGCGATTATTTTTTACAATAATCGCTTGACGTGTTTTTGTATTGGATTGACATAGTGG
>JAOTAV010000006.1:1196027-1210483 GCA_026546445.1 Cyclargus thomasi
CTTGCCATCGTCGCGCGCCAAACCAGAGGGCTCCAGTATAGCTGGCACTCCGGCAGTGACAAGAGACCGACGGATGACGCCGACGCTACTTCTCATGGTTTTTCAACACTTACGTTCGTGGTGCAGTCCACCCATGACCACGGCCACTGGAAAGCAGTCGAAACGCCGGGAATCAAAAAGTGCCCCGCAACAAAATCCGCAAGTGTTAAAAAACCATGAGTGATACTCGTATAAACCTTAGAAATCATTACGCTACTTTTCGTTACAAAACAGTAAAATATCAATTTCACCAATTGCTGAGCAAATACTAGTATCGAATTAATCTCCTGCAGGTTAAATACAACATAATTCAGCCGACTTCAATCATCCTTCAACGTCATCTTATAATGAGGCGACGCGACGGATGCGCGGAGACGAAACACATAAATCACAAAAAATACACACGCCCTTGTCGGTACTCAATGGTCTTGCTGGGTTTATACTTTTAGTTACAACTTAATGCACACATACATTTATATTATGTCAGATTAATTAAACACGCAATTACAGAAAAAAAAAACTTACACTTGACAAAATATACTAAAAATGTTCTAAGTCATGTTTTATAAATGCTACCAGATACAAAAACACGATAACAGATTAGCCATTTGAAATTCTAACATAGACTACATGTAACACGTGTGTGCTATGAATTGTAAATATTATAGAAGAGATATGAGTGAGTCGAAATTGTATACTGTGGGTTCTGCATTTATGATATTTAAATATATGTACGGTGGAATTAAGGAACATTAATTACCCTTTTGGAAGTTAGCAAAAAAAGATAACGATTTATGATATTCTAGTTTGGTATCATATTAATAAAAAAACTACAGAATGCGCAAATAAATATTATCAAAACCCGTTCAGTGATTTTGGTGTGGCAGTCGCACAAATAAATAAAACTTTTGCTTTTGTTACTATAAAGTTAAAAATATGAGTTAACGTGGTAAAGAAAGCAAAAATAGTTCTTCCTATAACAGTTTCACATGGAATCCCTAAAATATCAAAACTAACGGAATCCAAATGATATCACAGCTAAAGCCAAGATACGTATGCGAACCACGAATTTTGTTTTACATTTTAAGTAAAGCCGCTTGATGTGGACTGATAGGAGATGCGCCGTAAGAAATTCTGAGTGGATTGTATAATGTGGAAATCTCAGACTCAGAAATCGTGTCCTTTTATCTTACGTAATGGAAATGACATCATCGTAGTATCATAGAAACATTGCAGACTGGTTCCGTGGTTTTAGTAACTTAGAATGTAAAGTACTCGTAGTTGTTATTAGTACCTATTTCATGCATCAAGTTATTATTCATATGAGAGTTATTATTCATATGTTCTCGGTGACAGTGGCCCGTTTCATAGAAACCAGTCCAGTCACGCGGAACAAATTTTATTGTACCAATGTGTGTGCAGTACATAAGAGTTCTCTCTCTTCCTTTGCCCTCAAACTCAGTGGGACAGATGGCTGGTGAGAATAGCGAGAGATCAAGCACAGGACCGTATGTTACATGTCCACTCGACGCATGGATCACCTTAGTTGTCAGACAATCACCATCAGCCTACATTGCTGTAACCGAACTTGGATATAATATTTTTGTAAAGCAAAAATCGAGCCCATGATTTTCGAGTCAAGTGCCACTAGAGGCGTTACAAATTTCATATGTAAATAAAATGATGATAAATCTACAATACTTGGTCTGCTCTGGCTAGAATTATCTGGCCGACAGACTACAGATCATGATTGACACTGACTTGATATAATCCGACCAAATAACGCTGTCCGCCCACTTCCTATGGATCAATTTCTCTAACGCTATAATAGCCTTAGAGAAATTAATCCATACTAGTCGGCACCAGTCAAAAAAATTAAGATAGTTCGTCCTAGAACTCATTTCATGTATGCTAGTATCGACTTCAAAATTATGAAGATAGAGTACAGAAATAGGTTGAGGTTTAGCCATATTCTGAAGACACTATTGCTGAATAAATGTTATTTAATCATTTTTAGTTTGTTTTAATTACTTTTGTTTTTACGTTGGAAGTTGATTTATTGAGTCTTTAGTAAATTAAATCGGCAATTGACATTTTATCTTCTTTACATATCTTGGAGTAGAAGGCATGAGATTTAGACGAAAGCCTTTTCGGACTACAATGATAGAGTACCTGAAATTAAGAAGCAACGCGGTGTACAACGCATTGGAGTTTTATATAACGGCCAGCTTACATCATTCCAATCCAATGAATGCTCTGAAATATTGTATAACATCAAGTGCCCCATTAAAAACTCCCATGTTAACCAGTTGTAAATTCGATTACTGGATTAGAATTATGTAAGCCCAATATTATTTTCAAGAGTTGTGTTCTCTCAGAAAACGCAATGTTGGATAAAACTATATAAAAATAAAAGCTGCAATAAGTTTCAAGACTAGATTTCTCTCCTATTATATTCTGTGACACTGGTCCACTTATTCTGATATTTCCGTTCTTATCAGGTATCTTCCGATACCCGTTGACATAATTATTAAAATGTATCGCCGAGGAGACAAATGCATGATAGATGCTCGATTCTCGACGCAATACATATCGAGGGTAACTTTCGCGAAGCAGGTCACGTATTAAATGAGAATATTTGGGAGATCCCGACTTATTTATCATTCCACTCAGACCTACACCCCATGAATTTTATACAAGATTGAACGATTTAGTGAGTAAAATTGATGAAACGTCAATTGAATGATGTCAGTATCGGATTGAACAATACGAAATAAATGTTACAGTTGATATGATGTAGCGGTCCCTTAAGGAGCGCAGATTTTTATCGACGCGCGAAAAGTGTTGATAAAACAATTGATTTGAAAGCGAACCAATATTTATCTTCATTCTTCGAGATGAATAATGAAAGGTCAAGCAAAAAGTAATCTGAAAATACATTTTGCTTAAGAAAACCTGCTAGCAAAGTTAAGTTATGAGCAATATTGAAGTTTGAATAGTAATTACAAACTAAAGATCAGTAAAGTGAAGAATAAAATATCAGTTCATTTGCGTTTGATTTCTACATTTTTTATCAATAATTGCATTACGATAAGTAATTAATCTTAAAGCTACTTTTATAGTGGTAATTAAACATTTAAATTGAAAATGTAAATTATAGCAAACGGCCTAGACTAATAAATGATACTAATTTTTTCTCGAAGATTCTGTTCGTTTAATAAAGTAGAGTTGAATTTATTTAGATATTCTTCATAGAATTATTGCAGACACATTTCAAATCTTAATAATATTTTTGATGAGGCAGGCTTTGAGCATATCTAACGCATACTTATAATATAAATGAGAATGTTTGTCTGTCTATTACCTCTTCACGCCCAAACCCCTATACCATTATATACTTTGGGTACCGGGTAAGGACATGGATACACGGATAATTTTTAAACGACTACCAAAAAAAAACAGGAGGTTTCTCAATTCGAGCGCATACATGTTCTTTTTTTATCCCCAAAAATGTTTGGCTACCGCGCGATAAGCGAATTTTGGCACAACGAACGGAGTTGCAGGCGTCTAGTAAATAATAAATCTATTTATTAAATTTGTGCCCCTTTTTACGAAAGACGCGTAGATGAATAAGCATGAAATTTCTTTTAGTTACAGTTGATTTGGATGACAAGAAGAACACTGTAATATTTTGACATGACAAGATATATACACTAAACACTATCGTTTATAGTTCAAGTCTGTGATTTTTTAAAATAAAATTTAATGGCCTGGTAACAATACTATTATGCCAAATTAAAGTCTGTGATTGAATTGAGAAACATTTATGGTCGTATCCCGAGCACAGGACGACCTCTAGTATTAAATAAACATCCTCAAAATGGACCGAACTTCAGCTGTCAAGTAAACTCGTCACTCAACTGATGCGCTGTCAGTGCTCGGAGCCGAGCAATTAATTACAATTTTAATTGAACGCGCCGACTTCGAACAAAATGAGCCTCGTAACTAAGGAATAGTTGCGATGTTTTGCGCGAACGACCTAAAGCAAATGTTATCATTTTAGGTTTCCGTACCCAAAGTATAAAAACGGGACCTTATTACTATGACTACGATTTCAGTCTTGATTTTTGTCCAGTTTTTGGCCTTTTGCTATTAGATGTCGTCTAAGTTGTGCCGTAGTTAAAACCTAAAACAGATTGTGATTTAAATGTCCAGCGACGATTACAGAACGGCTACTACGATACAATGAGACATTTTTCGCTTTCCAGTACATAATACGGATGCCGTGGAAGAGCCATGCTTCGGCATAATGAACCAGCTAGACCGAAATGATACCAGGGCCCTACAGTAAACTAGCGTGAAACGGCGTTGTGCTGTATTTCGTTCAATGAGTGAGTTTACTTACAGTGACCCAACCTCCCTAATTCCTTATCCCTACGCCCATTTCCTATTCCCTCATAAAGGCCGGCAACGCACTTGCGACTCTTCGGATGTCGAGAGTGTCCATGCGGGTGTGAGTAGGCGACGGTAGTTGCTTTCCATCAGGGTACCCCTTAATATCATTTAAAAAGGTTAATGGAGTGATTTATAAAAAACAAAATGTGACATCACTTCATCCTCACTACATTTTGTAAAGTTCCCCAATTTCCACAGTTCCGTATATTTGCACTATATCTACTACCGAAAGTTGAAAACGGATTTTGTTCCTGTTAGAAATATTAAAAAAAAGAGGGTTTTTTAGAGAAAGTTCAATGTACCTATCATATCATCTACCATGATGCGATGTACGGGGCCTGGTAATCTGAGCTGCCAAGAACACTAAAATACACCATATTTTCCTAAAAAAAAAGAGGGATGCCTAAAGGTTTGTTTTAATGTAATTTAATTTTATTTTATAAATTAAAATTTATTAAATTATAAATTAAAATTAAAATTTAATACTTCTTAAATACAAAGAAAATCAAACAACGTTACGAAATTCATTTCAAGCTAGCACACAGCTTTTGTCCCAAATAAAAAAACATCCAAAACTCACTAGGTCGATGTCGATCAGAATATTATTCACAACAAGCATTTCGCTTCGCTTAAGTATTAAGAAGACTTATATTTATACAAACCTTCATCATATACTTTATCCCGTGGAGACAGGAGAATTTTACAAAATCCTTTCTTATATCATCTACCTGCATGCCAAATTTCTGCTCGATCCTTCCAGTGGTTAGAGTTTTACATCATTATTTAGATTTATTTGTATTTGTTACATTAAAAAATTTAACATGAAACTTTTGTAATTAGTGGCTTTGAAATGGTAAAACGTAGAAAAATATTAACATTTCGCACGCAAAAAATATTTATTTTCGTTATTGCGGATTACTGGGAGTCCCGAAAACGACACTGACGAATACCCATTGTTTTTGCTAAACAACTGTGTTTTTAACATATGCCAATTCAAATAAATTGGACTGTCAAAACATTGAACAGTGACAAATGAACACGGGGCTTTAAATTTTGGCATACCGCTGATGCTGGATATTTAAACATCTGCTTTTTAAAAGCTTCTGTGTGTCTTGTTGCTTTGATAAAAAAGATGCTTTAACTTTCGTTTTAGTAAATGAATATTAAAAGTATTTGACATAACAGATAACTGATTATGAATTGGTACTAGTGATGTGCCGGATCGTGAAAAAAGGTATATCTGCGGATACGGATACGGATCCGGATCTAGATCTTTGTTTTCTTACTAAATGGGCTTCAGGGCTCGATATAGATTATAAGGTACTAAATAGCCTATCTAGCCTATTTAGTACCTTATAATTACGTACTGTGGCATAGTAACTTACGACTATAAATATTTTCAATACAAAGATGCTAAATATTTGATTTCGAGAAATAAAATATATTCAGAACCAGATTTTTTATCCTCCATTTTAGAACTCCTCAACTTATTCTATGCCAAAAATCAAGTCGATTGATTGCGTTGTTACGGTGTGAAGGAAAGGCAAACAAAGATACACACTTTCTCCATTTATAATATCAAGTATGGATTGAAATTAATAGTTTTTAATCTATTTACCTATACAGCATGTAATAACACTAAGCGCCCCAGCGAACAAATGACATTTTTTTGCTTTTAGCGCTGCTACTTTCATAATGAACAAACTAATAGACTCCCTTAAGTATTATCACTAAGTTTTTTTACTCACTGCAACCTATATTACTGGCATTTCATCATACCATTTGAAAATTAGTCGAGTAAAAAGATCCGTAAATAATCCGCTGTAAAAGTAGCGGATACGAAAACGGATACGCATCATTATTTTCCCTCGGATATCGTCGTTGGTACATCTGAATCTAACATTCCGGTCCTCGCTGTCAGGGGCCACTACACTTTATAATATAATCTATATAAGCTTCATTTTGCTCTACGCCACTTCAAAGTTGCCGCTTCATGGGCAGCTAGACCAATGTCATAAGAAAATGCTATTTTATGTTTTTTTCATTTTTTATATTAACTTGCCCTCAAATAAATGGTGGTTGTAGTCGAAATTAAGAAATGTATAATATGCGTTAGCCTGACGACTGAGAACTGTAAAACAGACCGCACTATCCACACTATAAAACACAATACACCCAAACGGCAAACCTATTAACTACTCTTAGAACAAAGAAATAAAAGAAGAGTAAAAAGTAATACAACGGTAGAAACTTGCTGGAGTCAGGATCTCGTAAAGAACAGCAAATAGATGCAACATAAAACCTTCAGTTGTTCCCGAGACGTAAATAACTTAACGCTTCACCACAATAAAAACATTTTCTTACTTAATACTGCTTTAACAATGTTTAAATTGGTACTTTTATTTGACTTGAAGCTAAAAACGTCTTAGAATTTCGCACATCGGCATCTGATATAGCGTTTTTAACTGAGGATGCAAGGCAGATTTTATAGGTGATGAATTATTGTTGCACTCACTGTAAGAAGACGTTGTCTTAAGTATACCGAAAGATGTAGGTCGGTAACTGCTCGGAGTAATCTCAATTTCGTACGTGTAAATATAAGAATTGCTTATTTAGAGTAATGTAAATAAAGTCTACGCAAAAACGAGAAATACGGAATATTTTAATATTATCCCGAGCTCTTGTAAGAGTATTCCCACATTATGTTATACATTTTTCCTTTGAAGCAGAATAACACGACCTCGTGTAATTTATTTTTCTTAACCTTATAATCACATGAACGTATTTATATTCAGCAAGGAAACGGAATAACAAAACAGGAGTGGGGAATTTTATTCCGACGTAATGTTAAGCGATTAATATTTTATGAAATTTCGTATCAGTAACCCAACTAAATGTTACTTGGGTTATATTCAACTTTTCTTCTTGCCTCTTTTACGGTTATATTCCCTAAGGATAAGCATGGGACCCTGTTACTAAGACTTCGATGTATGTCTGACGATCTGTCTGTCTGTCCGCCTTCCAACTACTTGCGCGCGAGCCCAACTCGCACTTGACCGGTTTTTCTCACACGACTGGGAACACCGTGCAATAAATCAATCACAAGTTGAATAGCAGTAGAAGATTATCAAAAATCAGCCATCCCTTTAGCATACTATACCACGCGCAAACACAATCAAGAATAGACAAGCTAAATGTCCGAAATACAGAAAACCCGACTGCAGGAACCATCGCAATTTAAACATCAAGTTCAATGGTTCCTGCGATATTTTAGGATGGATATTTCAAGTCCTTCCTTTTGATCTCGACCTAAATGGGCGGAAAAAAATTTTTGGAAACCTCACAATTTTCACCTAATTTTTTTTTAATATATCCATTTTCACTTGCGCTATCAAGACGAATCTAACGATACGTCATACGTTAAAATCCATCAAGCCATTTAGGCTACATAGCGTACATATATACATACATCCATACATACATACATACATACATACATACATACATACATACATACATACATACATACATACACACATATACATGCTCTCGAAAAACATAACCCTCCTCCTGGCGCAGTCAGGTAATGAAAAGAATGAAATTTTAAGATATTTTAAAGCGTCTTAACGCATAAGACGTCTTAGTTTTTGTCGATAGTCTGCGACCGTTTTGTGGGGCACTAAAAATAATTGAGACATAAAAACACATGGGGACAAATTAACGGCTTTTTTTCATTTTGTCACTTGTTCGAGTGGCAGTCATTCGTAAAATGTTCCCTGCGCCTCATTACTCATTCGTTATTTGAATAAAACTGAAAATGAACTTAATTGATGCCATATGCCTCGTGGGTTGGTCTGTCATCGGCTACCATATGGGGCTATGACATTAGTGAGCCGTTAAACAAATCTACTAAAGATTAGAAGACTTTGTGAGATTAATACGGATTTAATATTTAATGGCCGCTGTGCTCATAACTTGTGGTGTTGTAATATATTAAACTATTTCTGTGCTCAAGATCGTGTGCTTTTAAGGGTTCCGTATGCAAAAGGTAAAAACGGAACCCTGTTACTAAGATTTCAATCTCTGTCCGTCTGGCTGTCGTTATATCTCTAGGGACCATCTATAAAGTATGTCACACAAATTTAATGATTTCTAAACCCCCCCCCCTTGTCAAAGGTAGTCAGATTTCAGAGACACTCTCCTCACTCCTCCCCAACTTTTTCCCCGAACGAAAACGTATAACTTTCAGAAACACTTTTTCATACCAGTTGTCAGCATAAAGCCAACTGGTACACTATTCGTGCGGCAGTCCAACTCGCACTTGACTGATTTTAGCATCACTAAAAAGAGGTTTCAAAAGCGAAATAAAAGCAAAAGTATGTTTTAAAATCTAAAATTACTAAAACACACCTACATGCGTTGAAAAGATGCATCATTCAACCGTATTGTATTCTTCTTGAAGGCGATTAATTTTTTATAACCAAATTTTATGGCCAAAGTAAAGGAAGTGAGGATGTTAAGGAAATTGAAACAAGTCCACCACAGACGCTAAAGTCATTCACAGCCTATAAAAAGTACGAAAGGGTTATAAACCTCAACCAAAATAGATTCTAGAGAATTAAAAGTGTGTTGCAATTTTACGATTATTGATCCATAAAACATTGATCATCTGTTATTTTTTCTCGCGGCATAACAACTGTGATGAACGAGAATATGTTTCGGTTTTAAGTCAAGAAAGAAACGAATTAATATCTCGCAATTTTTCGTACGAGTTATTAGATTTTTTAATTATTAAATCGGTCTTTAATTAAATTAGCTGGCAAATGAGTAGACGTTTTCTTAGATAAGACCATCAATGCATTTGCAACTCCCCTCGTTTATTATGCATTACAGACTTAAGCTTTTGAAAGTGTATCATTATTTCAAAAGTTCAATTAGTAACATCTGCTTTGACAGTACTGTTTTTTATGATTTTTAGGGGGCAGGCGAGCAGACGGGTTACCTGATGGAAAGCAACTGCCGTCGCTCGTGACATCCGAAGAGTCGGAAGTGCGTTGCCGGCCTTTATGAGGGAACGGGGAATGGAAATAGGGATAGATGAATTAGGGTAGTTGGGCCACCGGTAAACTCACTCACTGAACGAAATACAGCACAACGCCGTTTTACGCCAACTTTCTGTGAGGCCGTGGTATCACTTGAAATCGGAAAATGCCTGATTGGTACACGCCTCCACCGGGGCTTGAACCTGCATCTTTTTGAGTGCAAACCAAAGGTTTTTCCCATTAGGCTACGAACGCTCTAAAAATTCATGACAATAATTGTTAAGCTGAAATGGACGCAGCTGACAGCCCATACAAAACATCCGCGACCGACGCCTTATATTTCGCACACATCAATGTGCAATTATTATCTAGTTCGCGGCTGTCAGTCGCGTTCGTAAGTCGCGTCTGATCAGTATTTTTGCGCTTTATTCCGAGTGTTGGCGACTGGCTGGATAGGATAGGTGTTTATACTTTCTTACTATTTTGTAATCTTTACATTTCCTATGTCATATATTTTCTGACAATCTTGTTTTTGATATAATATAATAATTCAAGTGAAAAATATACTGATCGGACGCTACCTAGATGATAATATTGTACATTGAAGTGTGCCAACTATAAGGCGTAAGTCGCGGACGTTTTGTATGGACTGTCGGCCGCGTCTGACGTTATTCACGGACGTTTTTGTAAGGGCTGTCAGTCACGTTCGATTAGTTTGTTTTCGGCTTGTTGTTGTGATCTCGGACGATACAGTTGTCGTTTTAGCTCGTGTTTTATTATTTTGTAGTTTTGTGTGTGTGTGTGACGACGAACGACGTCACCGAGATATATCACCGAGAGAGAATATCCTATTTTCTTAATAATATTATGATATTTTTTTAAATGATAAGTACGAGACAATGAGTCTGATTTAAAATTCCTAGCGTTATAAGCCCCCACACAAATCGTAATGTATTTTTTTTTATAAGTTTTGCCGTAGATGTTTGCGATGCGATGCTAATTCGCTGTTTTGTATAGCAGCCCTAAAAACTCTATGCAGTACACTTTATTATATAATAATAATGATAATAATAATATCTATGGACTCTTCACACCACGTCAGTCTGGCCCCGTGCTAAGTACCCGAGGGATTTGTGTTACAGGTACCAGGCATCATTATTATGTCTATACGAAAGTGTTAAGAAAATTTTTCAGCGCTGCAATTCTACAACACTCTTTATATATTACGAATTAAAAATACTTGTATACAAATGTACACCCTAAATAAGTATATATCAGTTATTATTTGTCTATCTAAAATAACACATTCCACAAATGATAAGCCTTATAATTTAATAATTTTAAGTTACATAAATGAAATCTTAATACTATCTCAGTTTTTCACGATTCAGCATAAAATATCATATCATATACCATGAACCATTTTAGTGCACTTTGCTTGCGCAGAAATTGACATTTTTACGACGGACCATAATGTAATGAGTAAAGTTTTTTACAGTTCCCCAAGATGTTAAATATTTGAGTTCAGTCACTTTTGCTCTGAGCTCTAAGCATTTAGGGTTGAGGATTAATAAAAATATGATATTTTTAAATTTTTTGCTACTCTGGTGATATTTATTTCTATCTGTAGATAGTAAATTTGTTATTAACGTTCAGTATAGACAACCGTAGCACACAGCTGCGTGCAGTGTAGAAAACCGTAGCACACAGATACGCGCAGTGTAGACAACCGTAGCACACAGCTACAACAAATAACAAAGGCCGCCTATAGCTACGCGGGATAAGGTATGCCGTAGCTATCTATTTATATTATTATAGCTACGTAGAAAAGCGTAAAGAAATTGTAACATTACTGAAACATTCCGTGGATTTGTGGTAATGTTCATTAAACAATGCAGGTTGACGCAACAAAGTAACTTACAGTTTAACATCTATTATGTTGAATAAACGCTTAAACTTAAATTAATGAACGATTAAAGCCGCCTGCTCAGAGAAAGTTATAAAACTTAAAGATAAAATATACAAATATTGACAATGGGAAACATTGCAGTATTTTGGCACTTATGTCTTGTTTACTATTAAGTAGATAAGTCGGTAACTAAATTTTAAGTGACACAACTTGTCACTTGCTACTAAATTTTGTGTTTACATGCAGTTAAAAACTTAAAGTTAAAATTTAGTTACCTACTTAATATTTTGATAATATTGTCAATAATTATTTCTAAGGTTTACGCGAGTATCACCCATGGTTCGTGCGTTCTAGAGTTATATGGTCAGAAAGAAAAACCTTACGCATTTTTATAAAATAGTTAATATTTATGGATTTTGTCGCGGAGCACTTTTTTGATTCCCGACGTTTCGGCTGTTTTCCAGCGGCCGTGGTCACGGGTTTGGCAAAACGTCGGAAATCAAAAAAGTGCTTCGCGACAAAATCCGTAAATATTTATTATCCGCTCCGCGACAAAATCCGTAAATATTATCTATTTTATAAAATAAATCGGGTTTTTCTTTCTGACCATATAACTCCAGAACGCACGAAACGATTTCCACGGTTTTGCATTCGTTGGAAACGTCTCGGGCTCCGTGAGGTTAATATCAAGAAAATGCAGGAAAAAATCATGACAAAATCAGAAGGACTGGGAAATTTAACGCGGACGAAGTCACGAGTAACATGAAATCTTCACTGCAAATAAATTAATGTTTTACATAAAAACAAAAGGTGAAAAAAACATTTATTTAGAATTAGAGTAATCCGTAAGTCAATGCCACATTTTAGTGCCATGCTTGTTATCGGCTACAATAGGGAGAATTACCTAACATGTCAACTTTTTTACCAAAGAATGTTACAAATATTTAATAGAATTAGGCGTTACTCTACGAACAACGTCCGTTAACGTTGTTCGTAGAGTCCACATCCTGAGGATGCCCCTGTGTTGGGGCGAAACGCGCGTCGAGGTTCTCAAACCGCATTTTTACTTACAGGTTGAGGTTGATTTCGCAGGATATTGCTAAAAATCTTAATTTAATGAACTTAAAGAATGTTACATTTTAGAGATATTTTTTTTAAATTAATGTTTAAAAGATTTTATAGCATAGCGAATAAAACATTGTGACGTAGACTTTAAACCACGAGTCGCGAAGAAGCCTACATGATTAATATTTCCCAAGATTGTTTGCGTTTCCCCGCTATTTACATTAAATTACAACTGGAAATTAGTTTAGAACAAGGTGGTAAAATAAACAACTTTGTAATGGCAGGTAGAAGTAGAAAAAAGTAGAATACTTATAAAAAGATTTTCTGATAATCCTGTCATGTTGATAACAGGCATAAAAGAAACATACAAATCCTAAAACGTCAAAAGAGAATTTTTTCTTCGTTTGTCCCTTCCTGACGAAATTATCTACTTAATTTTTTGTATAAACTTAGTTGATAGAATCTTGAGTAACATAGACTTTTTGTCCAACAAAACCATCGTGTTACCAAAGGAGGTAAAAAATTGAAGCAAATAAAACCCCGGGCAAAAGCTAGTACCAAAATAAGGCCATTCAAGAGACACTTAATTTTCATATCGGAAAAAGATAATAAAAGCATTACATCATTATTTTTCCACAACAAAGCTCAAAAGAGAGTCGCGTATTCGGCGTTTTTTAAATATTTCGCTACATTTCCCGAAGTCGTTATTGTAATGACAGTAATCGTATTACATGCTTATCGATTTCACGTTACATTTGTGGTTTCGTTCGCATTAACTCGCATCGAATCGAATAACTCCGATGTATCGAAAATGCTCATATGAGTGTTCGATGTTTTGTGACATTCAGTTTTTTTTTACGATGTTTAGGGGGCAAGCGGACGGGTAGGTGGAAAGCAACTGTCGTCGCCTATTGACATTCGTCACATCCGAAAAGTCGCAAGTGCGTTGCCGGCCTTTATGAGGTGTGCTTTACCGTCGGTAATTAATGGTTGTGTGATAAACAAAAAAAAATATGATGTTCTCCCAGAGAAGTTGACACAGAGCTGGATTTCAGGAATTCGGTCGCTGCTCTGTAATGGCAAAATGAAACTTTAAGCTGATGTCATACAGCGGCATTTTATCGGGCCAAAATAATCTCGTTTACGGCGTGCGGTGGACAAACGTCTTTAAGATACGATTCCGGTCGTTTTTTAAAATATAAGCTATAGGTTTCATTTTGCTATACGACAATACAAGGCAGCTAGATTAGAGTCATTAGAAAATGAAATCTATTGCTTTTGTCATAAAGTAGAATTTTATTAAATATTTTCTGTGTCGCGGCTGCTTGCAGCGAGGATCGGAAAGTTGACTTAACCGGTTGCACTGGATATTCACGTCGGCGCGTTCTGAAGTTACGACGCATTTTAAGCTTCAAAATACTTTTATCGTCACTCGCAGACGGCAGTTAGAGCTACTTACCGAAGTTATGCTTAAACTTGAGTGCGAATTTATGTATGCTAATAAAATAGCACGCGCAACTTCTTAATGTGTACGCGTCTATATTTTTTGTTATGACTAGCTCTAGTCTCGGAACATACTTGGTGGTTAGTCTTTTACTAATAATAGGGTAGCCCAAGAGGGGACTTTTGGATTTAATAAAGCGCGTCAGATTTAACTAGTGTAGGGGCTGTCTCTGGTTACCATGGTATAAATACCGGATTTCTCAGTTAGTGCAGTTCTTAAATTGTTATTTTTATGTACCAAAATGTCACCAAAACCGTAAGACTAATATATGGGGGGGGGGGGTTAAAATACGCCAAAGAACACTTTCATATAAAGCTGATTGAAATGTAAGGTAAGCCTGTAATAACATAGAACAACAAAGCCTCATAATAATAATAATAATAATAATATCTATGGACGCTTCACACCACGTCAATCTGGCCCTGTGCTAAGTACCCTAAGG
>JAOTAV010000006.1:1210583-1262447 GCA_026546445.1 Cyclargus thomasi
GCGGGTCTTCGCATTCCTCTCCGTCGCTTAGTGGACACATTTAACAAATACTTCATAGATATAGATATCTTTGCGCTGTCATTTAACCAATTCAAGAAACATGTAATTGAACATTTAAATAACTTTACTTAAAAAAGCAACCGTAATTATGTGATTTTACTTTACTTAAATGTCTTTAAGTTCAATGTTAGTTCTTGTATTTACATTGTATTTCGTCTATCGCATATAATTCAAAATTATTACTTTGTACTTTTCCGTAATATTTGTCATTCTGCGAACAATAACAAAAACAAAGAAAATAAAAAAAATACAGACAGACATCGTTGTCTTAGTATTAAGGTCCCTATTTCGCCTCGGGTCCTCAAATATTTTGCTCATTAAACATTAACCCATTAGAACATTACGTAATTACGAATATTAAGTTTTTTAACAAGGAAGCGACGATAAAAATGTTAATAACATGCGAAACCATGAATTAAACCATTAGATCACATGTAGCTTTATTGACATTAATATCCTTTATATTATGTGAAGACAAACAATAATTATGTAAGCAATTTGATCACAATTGAAATTATTATAAGTGGAAGAAGCGGGTAACTAAAATTTTAAAAACTGCCGGATTTTTTTTTCTTTTTTTTCCAGATTCTGATTAGAAATGAAACTGTAATAAATGTAATTTTGTTTAAGTCCGATAATACACAGTTTAAATCCGTCCAGTAGTTTCGGCCTTAACGGATACACATAAAAACAAACTTTCACATTTGTAATAGTTGTGTGTGATTCACGCTAAAATCGAGTTATTTAAAGCCATTTGAAGACAATGTCGTTTTTTTGGCTAACGCGTATTTATCAGGGCCGATGGAATCGAAGTCATTTTCTCTTTGACTTGGCAGCGAACAATTCGGACGAATCGGGCAATTTTCAGCGTGGCCTAGTGTGCGAGGTTCCCCGACATTTCCTAAATCTAATTCTTAAATTCATTTCTTCGCCGCGTTCGGCTTCTTTGGTTCCGGTTGAATGTGCGTTCAACATAAACCTATTCCATTAACGTCACTCCTTACGACATATTAATTTAATGCAATTAATACCAAGTAAGTCCTCCGCAAGTTAGAGTTTGAAGACACCCATTTAAAATAACAATTTGTTACAACTGTGCTCAGAGCAGTAAATACGAAGGGCTCTTCTAAATTACTAGATACTGAAAATTGTAATCTAGAGACAAATAAATTGTTCTCTGTTATAATTATGTTTGTACTATTTCACTGTGAGCGGCCCACTTCGGTAATCTGTTTTTAATGTCTGAAAAGTGTTATTTAGTACACCATAAATTATCACGTTAATTCCACAGATTTAAATCCAGGAGGTGTTTATGGATATTTTTGCTATAAAAATAGTACATGTAATGTAGGTTTCGTTTTCTGAAAATTGTAACGTTTAAAATTTCTTTCATAGAATTTGAAAATCGCGTAAGATTTTTTTGTAAGCCTTCTGTTTGTGTTGTGGTTTCCAAGACCAAAACTCAAAAGTAGCCTATGTTACTCGACCGTTCCGTTCAACTAGTATGTTAAATATCAAGCGATTAGTTTCTTCACTAGGGCGTAAAAAAAGACAAACAAACACAAGAATTTCAAATAGATTTTTTCATATTAGTGTGGATATTTAGTATTTAAAACAAGATTTTATAGCCTACAGTTATGTGTACAAAAATTTATACTAAAAAATGTTTTCCGTATGTAATTTATATTTTAATATTATAGTTTAATTTCCTCTAATGACTGCTAATTTTACAAACATAATAATTATTAAAGTGTACATATATTTTACACATGACATTATTGTTTTAACTAGAATAAAAGCGCAGCTTCATGAGGGCTCGCTAGATTTTTTAAATGCTGTGACATAGAGTATTCCTAAGCTCCATATTCTCATACTCAATGGACACTCAACTATTTTACATTTGCACATCTTCACTCATAGCTGGCGCTAGTAGTACAATATCATATTTTCAATATTACCAGTATTATTATTACTATTTTATTTTTAAACACATCTTGACAAATACACAAATTACTATGCTACAGCCCAAATCTAAAGTTCTTATAGTTTTTAAGTGAAGTGACCACAAACATTATACATGTCAAGTGACATATAGAGTAAAAGTAACGAAGTCTTCAACGAAATATAATAAAGTATTAAAGATTTACAAAATAAAAAAGTTTATTGGCAACACAAATTAATTAGAGGTTAGTTTTTGTTAATAGGTAAGGTAGCCTCGAACAATTTCTTGTTATGGACCCGCATACGTTAGGGCGGAAGGGATTGGGCGGGCGGCTGCGACTGACAGCGACGAATTTGTCAGCCAACGGCATTCGATTTACGAAGCCACCACTTTGTTTCTGTCGGCGAGACATAGGGATTATATTATAAGAACTAGCTTCTGCATGCGGCTTCGCTCGCGTGGAATTCGAAAATTGCGTAAAAATACCAACATTCTGGAAATATAATATTTTTCGTAGACCAGTACCTAGGTTACTTCTCCATCGTTTCAACTAAGCATATGAAAAATCAGCAAGGATTCTTGGCCTATGTATATGGGTCTAGGCTGTATTAAAGGCTTTTTGACTAATGCGTGTGAAAAAAATATATATTTTTTACTTATATTATATTTACTTTTTGATTTTCGAAACAGCTTTAACCTAGCCATCAGAAACGATTAAATCTATATATCATTTTAAGGAAGGAGAGAAAAACATAAAATGCTGTCCAATGCTTAATGCCTACTTAAATCTTGTAAGTTTTGACGATGACTTCCGTTGAGGGAGTGTCCGCACAGCAAATTTTAATAGAGCTACTTTTCTTATATAATTTTTTGCGATTTTTTTCTGACAGTGCGGATATACTCTCATATAATTTAACGTATTAATTTAATGTAATACGAAAAACTGTATGCCGAAAATTAAATTGGTAAAGTGACTAAGTTTTTTTTTCATCTAAGCGCATGCCTACAGGCAGGAAAAAAAAACAACTTAGTCACTTTACCCACAATCCACTGTAATTGGAGTGTTTTAAGTTTTTCGGTCAAAAAAATAAATAAAAATAATACAATCTTGCTGCGCTACCCTCAACAAAGCCTTCTCTATGAATGGAATCAAAATTCAGTTTATTATCATTTGTATCAATATTTAGAAAATCACAAATTCACGTGTGGTCCCGGACAAATATTGTTTCAATTGTTTCAATGAAAATAGCCGATAAAATAAATTCATATTTTATTCATAGCGGGATTTTATTGAAACAAAACTCATCGTTTTTTAAATTCAGCGCATTCGGTTAAAGCTTGGTTAACTGAATATCCAGTTTCTTTATTGAATACGAAAATAAAATAGTGTAATTGAAAAAAAATAAATTTTAAATCATTATATTACTGGAAATACATAACGGATTGAGTTTTGTGAGCAAAAATAGCCCAAGTAACTCTGCATTCTTGGAACTAAGTCTATGCCGAAAATTAAATTGGTTGCATCGTTAGGGCGTGAATGAATGACAAACAAGCAAACCCTCTTTTTTATTTATGATACTACTACTGAGGTGTCTAAAATGTTTATCTATTATTGACTATAGTCAACACCCATATAAAAATCTATTGTTTGAAGTTAGTTGCCAAACGTTCAGAGAGATTTTTAAAGAAGGAACGAAAACTAAATCTATACATACTATATAATAAAACAGTAAAATTGGAATGTCTGTACATTTAATATTTTTAAAAAATAATTAATGTGGGGGTGCTAAAGAACAGTGATAGAACATATATCGACAAAAAAAGTTGTCTGTTTGTACGCGCTAATCTCACTTGTACGAACTACTGGACGGATTTGAATATTTTTTTTAATAGCTTTTAGGTCTGGCCAACATATATGATACTTTTTATCCCGGGAAATTGTACGGTTCCCGCGTAATAAAATGATAATTTTCCGTCTAAATCAGCAACCGATTTGCACAGAATTGTAGTAAAATAGGTAAATATTTTATACATTGTATAATAGAGTAACCTGCTTGAACTTTTAATGGTAATACTAATTATGGTAGTAATATGTATCGAATGAATTATGAGACAGTCTACTACTAAAAAAGTCGATCATTGGCTATAATGTTGATTTATAATACCTGACGATAGGTTAAATAAATTAAATCTTTGGAGGCAATAAATCGATTTAGTTACAGCTCTTTAGGTTTTTGTAAAATAAGGATGTTATGAATTTTATGTTCATCT
The DNA here is from genome assembly GCA_026546445.1 of Cyclargus thomasi. Taxonomy (NCBI): domain Eukaryota; kingdom Metazoa; phylum Arthropoda; class Insecta; order Lepidoptera; family Lycaenidae; genus Cyclargus; species Cyclargus thomasi. The sequence goes on from JAOTAV010000006.1 coordinate 1,214,857, forward strand.
TTATTGGGGTTTTCTGTTCTATACATATAATAAAACAGTAAAATTGAAGTGTCTGTACAGATAATATTTATACAAACTAATCAATGTGTGTGCTTAGGAACAGTAATAGAACAAAAATCGAGGAAATAAAAGTTTTCTGCTAGTCTGTTTATCTGAGTGCCTTTTTGTACGCGCTAATCTCCGGAACTACTCAACGGATTCGAATGAATATTTTTTATTTAATAGCTATTAAGTCTAGGGAACAAATTGGATACTTTTTATCACGGGGAAATGTAAGGTTCCCGTTTTCGCGCAAAGAAGTTGCGGTCATCAGCTAGTTATTGAAAAACACATACATATACCTATAGGAGGCTTACAAGAATATTGTTGGAAATTACAGCGATTGCTCGCTTGGAAGTCGCGAGAAAAACCAAAGTTTACTAAATCAATTCAAACCCAGAAATATATTTTTTCTTTTTTTTCTGATAATCAAAATTATGCCTACCACTGGTTTAGGGACTAACCCAGCGAGAGGCAAGAAAAGGAAATCAAAGATCAATAGATCGTCATGTTTTTTGTTTAAAGTGGACATTCTGTATTATTACTAATCAAATTTTGTTATATTAATGCCTAATGGGCGTTGTGACATAGTATAAATAATATATAACATAGTATTCAATATAATATTCTAACGACAAACAAAATTTATAGTGCGAAGTGTAGCCTCAAAAGCTACGCTAAACAGAATTTCGAAGGTACCGTACAAATACCTGCAAAAAATAGCCTATGTCCATCTGGGATGGATAGATGGGCCTCCCTTTGCTTACGAAGTAACTTAAAATACCTTACAACCAAAGATGAGCAAAAATAAGAAACGTAATAAGAATTGTAATTTGTTATTTGATTCGCGTTTGAGACCTTGAATTAATTACACTGGTCAACAAAAATTTGTAACAAGAAAGGGACTTACTAATTTTTAATTACCTACCTACCATCATATAAAAACTAAATTTACTTTGATTCCACCAGGTCTTGTTTTTGTGTTACAGCTACTACCCATAAAATTAAAGATTAACCGTGCTTTAGTTTTATTTTCACATTCGGAGTATTGAATATTTGAAGAACGTAGTTTTGTTTACTGTTTATTGAGTTAAGTGATTCTTATACAATGTCAAGAAAGTGTATAAATGATCCTGACAAGTTTTGTTATATATGTGGAGACATTACTTTTAAAACTCAGCGAAGAAATTTGACACCTTTAGTAACCAAATTATGTGTAACAGTATTTTGGCTTCGCTATCGGACAACAAGACAAAGCGTGGGTTCCACATATCTGTTGTGTTACATATGTGGGTAATCTTATTGGATGGGCAAAACGATCTCGATTTATGCCATTTGCAATTCCGATGACTTGGACGGAACCAACGAACCACTCATTTCATTTGTGACCTCTCAACAAACTACTACACATTCAAAAAGGTCTCTTTGAAATCATTTAAATGAAAACAGCATCTTAAAATTTTTGATCTTGCGCGGACTATTAATACGGGTCGTAGAAGCTAACGCATACCTACTTGTTTTCGTGCCCAGGATACACGAGGCTAGTTTCAAGATATTTCCTATTTTTTTATTTTTAACCTGTTTACCTAATTTTTAATTAATTACCTATTTCTGCCTAAGGCTCGGCAAAAATAGACACTGCATAAATTTGTATGAAATTTGATATACATCTGTATCAGCACCGGGATCTTTAATTTTTGTTCTGAAATATAATATAGTATAATATATCCATCCCGACTTGTATTTATTTATCATCTTAATAATTTCAGCTAAAACATAGGCCTTCCGGAAATAATGCATCAATAACTGTCATTTTCTTTCAAATTATTAATTTTTGTACTAAAGAATTTGGCGCCCTCTGAACATGCCGCCCGGGGCACGGCCCCCCACCTCCCCCCTAGATCTGGGGCTGAATTCTGTATACCAAATTTCATCCAGTCAGCTCGACTTTGATAATAGGAAACTCTGCGTCCTGATTAAACATTTCGGCGGATGAAACAGAAATCTTGATATTGATGTCGTAATTCTACTCCGGCAAAGCCGCGGGTACAAGTAAATATTTGTATTGCTTTGTTTAGCTGTAGAATATCAAGACGGTTAGATAGAAGTATTTTTTCTGAAGTGAGTTGTAGTTTTATATATACACTCTATTCGCCGTAAGTTGGCACATAACTTTGTATGAAATTCCGTGCCAAGTTATTTTGAATGGACTATAAGTGGTTTGAAGGATGGTTGTAAAACGAGATTATTTCGGCCCTATAAAATGCAACTTTATGATTAGGCTATAGGTCTCATTTTCTAGCGACATTACACTATCGGCTATGTCGTCGCCGTCATTAGCGACGTAAAGGAAAATGAAATCTGTCGCGAATGTTATACAGTTGTATTTTATCTGGCCGAAATAATCACGTTCTTTGTTGACGGTGTGGTGGTGGACAAACGGCGGTAATAGCTGGTTTACACATCGTATTAAGTAGATAAGCAGTTAACTTAACTTAATTTTAAGTGACTTAACTTACCATTTGCTTCTAAATTTTGTGTTTACATGAAGTTATTAACCTAAAATTAAGTTAATTACTTTCCAACATAATGCGTGTCAACCAGGCATTAGAGTCACGACGGTAGTAAAACAAAGATGGAAATAAAAATACATATATTAATTTTACATCAATATTAAATTACAGCCAACGTAACTATGTAGGTTACAATAATAAAAATATACCTATATAATTTCCATTGAAACAAATAAATAATAAAAACAAGTTTTTTTTTCTTATTAGTAAACCTAATTCTAAAAAATATTATTGACTATTAGAAAGTTTGCAACTGCAGAATATCAGGTAACATTCTTTATTAACTTTCCATCTACAAGCAAGGGAGAGCTTACTTATAGTAATAACTATTATTATGGAATTTACTCATTTTATGTTATTATTAATTAATAATAATGAGTTTTAAGAAATGCCAGTGGCGTACGCTTTGGATAAATCACTAGAGACATTGTATATTTCCGAAATTCTCATCTCGTCAACAACGCACAAATCCACCGACACTCGAGTAACTTAAAAAAGAAAAGATAGTAAAATTACTGCAGCTAGTTTTTTGGCATCAAGCAAAGATAAAAGAAATAGAGAAAATAGCTTTGGAATAGATACCAGTGAGATTGTGATGATAAGTAGGAATAAAATGAGGACTTTGAACCTGTCTCGCTAGTTTTTGCCAAACCGATTTGCTTCTTATGCACTTGATTACGTCATGGAGGAATTATATCGTGTATTGTTTTGTACAGAATTTCAATGCGCATCGCACCGTTAAAAATATATATTTTTTTAAACTACGTAATTCTGTGCTCTTTAACAAACTTTTTTTCTACTTTCGCAAAGTTTTCTTTTGTAAAAAGAAATTGTTAGCCTATATTTGTATCAAGTATTGGAAGCCTTCGTGATTCGTTCGAGCATTCTAGGCTTTTCTTAAGTAAACTATGATTTCTAAAGCGTCGGGTGGTCCACAAGTCTTCACTCTTTTAATGCATATTTATTTATATAATCTCACTGGATAGATTTCATTAACATAATATATTAATTTTACAAACAATCGAAGAATATTTACAACTTATAAACAACAAAAGCAGAAACAAATAGAACAGCCAGATAGACACGGAGACTCCGGAAAACAGTTTTGCAAGTTTTAAATGCCCTTTCAACTTTTCCGAGTCGGAAATATAACGATAAATATATAATAATTTTCGCGCCAAAAAATGGTAATGTACCAACCGTACAACGCAAAACAACGAAGCCTACTCTAACGTCTATTGTAAATACGATCTTATTTACTGCGTTTTAGAACTCCGAAAGATTAGAAGTCTTTTTGTGTATCTAAATGCTAAGACCGCGCTATCATTCACAGCCCGTCTACGACGCAATTTCGCTGACGTCATAATTCAGCACTCGCTTTGGGCCAATCACGAGCTCGTATTTGGTTCCCAATTCCGCCGTTGGCCAGAGTGATTGCGAGATCTCTCGATAAACAAAATAATTATGAACTTATTCATACCTGCGCAATATAACTCGTTTTTACTGCTCAAACAAACTTTACAACGGTCAGATTTGACGCGTAATAACTAAGGATTTGCGGGTTGTACAATACATCGTTTCCATGCAACACACATTACAACTACGCTAATATTACTTTAAAATATGTTACAATGATCCCACTTGTTTATTTTTTGAATCAAATATTGATGTTATAAATGAGAGAGAAATTAATTTGACTCTAGTTTGTATCAGTCTTCAAAGACGAGTAACGAAGATAAAATCAAATACAAACTTTTTGTTACGAATTTTTGGTGGCAATTACATAGTTACCACATAAAAAGTAGACAAAAGTCAAATATTAACATACACGGTTCGCATACGAGGAGGCACGACAAATATCTTCATTAATTGCGCCAATTTACAACTTTTGTGATGTCCGTATAACAGATATTTTGAAGCAACAAACAGACCGTTACACGTTTAACGAACACCGCACTGTTGGCGGTACTTTAAAAACAATTTGACGCATGTGACGTTAATTCTTCTTCTTTTTATTGGACTCCCCATAATATTGGCCAGAGATATTTGTCGTATACCTACAGTAGCACTGGCACAAGGAATGGTTCTACAAGCAACCGAGAATTTTACATTAAATATAAATTCTTTACTTCGCCACAATATGTATGTCTTTGAACTCCCCAATTTCTCAACAGTTATGGAAGAATCGTCCGTTTTAGCTCGGTCGCTAACGGCCATCCGAGGCCAGTAATTATATTAAAACTATTTAAGATTCAAAGTAACACTAATAAATAAAGAGGCCATGCTCACTACAAGCGTTAACACTACAAGACGTTACATTTAGAATTCAACATACAAAAGTTGTTGATTGAAAACATGTATCTACGAAATTTGTGATGAAAGGAAGTCTTTTGTTAGGAACTGCTAAAATTTAAATGACGAAATCAAACAGTTCACATGTTCTCTACGTGTGATACATAATAAAACACATGATTTTTATAATAATTGTAAACTAGTTACGAATTACATACGAGTGATTATAAAATATATATCTCGAACAGAAAAAAACAGAATTAGTAGCTCTACCATGAGTTTGAAGCAATAATATTTTATCGATGCGTATCCAAATTTTTAGTAATGGCAATTTTAATTCTTGCGGTGACCGCTAGGGGTGCTGTAAAATTTGCCGCCATAAAAATTTACGTAGTCGGTATTCAGTTTGGATAAATAGTTTTGCTTCTAAGGCGTCTAACTCATTCTAGAGCTAAAAAACTCGTAATGGTTGGGTCCTATTTGCGGCATGATTTATAAACAATAATTCCGCTCAAGATATTTTACTACATAATCGATAAAATAACAGTAAAATATAAATAATTGTAATAATAAATGCGGTTTCAGTAGTAACACTACATTAGCGCCTAGGTAACGGCGGGTTGTTTAACTTTAATACTTTGATATTTTTTGTTAACCAACCGAATAATTTTCAAAGGGTCAGTATATAGAGACGCAACGCGACGTTGTTTTTATGACACCGATTTATAATCGGACTCTATTCACTACATAAATACGTGTTTCATTGCAGCGCTGTGCAGCTCAAGTCCTATTTTCAGTGTAAAAATATACACTAAGGTGTGGATATTAAAATTAGTGAATATAGTTCAATTTAAAGATCTCATCCGTACAGCGTCGCGTCTCGCGAACCGACAAGAGGCTGCAGTAAGATTGACACAAGGAAATAAGGCGATCTACACACATACGCCTCTACGAAGGCAATACAAGGTGTGACAACTACGCAAAACGAAATCTCTATTCACATTATGCATTTAGATTTTCCCTTAAAACTACTTATACTTTAAAAGGCATCCTTTGTAAATTTATCATCTCGAAACCAAGGCGAATACAAAACTGCAAATGAATTACAAAACTACGTCACGTGTGAAGCGGCCGTGCGAACACATCTAGAGGAATCGGGGAACGCTTTGTACTAAATCGATGAACTACATCAATACAATAGCCGCATTCGGCCGCGGAGAGTATGCACCAGAGGTCTAACGAACAGTTCACTTGTTGGGCACTTGTATCTTTTTGGACCGGAAGTCGTATATCTTGCGGCAGAAGAGCACTAGTTCCGGCGACACGGATGGGGGTAGTTTGGTGTCGTTGGGTTGTAGCGCGGGAGTCACTTCGCTCGGGGGCAGCGCCGGGACGATCGATGACGTCACTGTTATGCCCTCTTCTGCCGCTTTTAGGCGTTTCTTGTACCTGGGAAAGAAATTTTATATTATGTACAAAACTCTCATGTCAAAGTTTACATCTCGAACAATCCCAGAATCAGGTGCAGGTAAAAGATCATCGAGTTTAAAATACAGGAGGTGCTGATAAAAGATGTCAACAATTTTAATGATAGGAGATACCAGAAGAAGACGTCATAGTTTAAAATAAAGGAGGTACTTTAAAATACGATAATCAGGTAGAAGATGTTGCAGTTTAAAATACATGAGGTACAATCAGAGAAGTTGAAAGAGATACAGATCGTGGATCTAAGTAAATTGGTCGCGTTAGGTCAAAGCCGACAGGTCACGACTTACATGGAATTGACATATTCCGACCGAATGACGTAGGTCCGTCAACCGGCTCTCTTTTAGTTTCCCTCATTATACAATTAAAATATATTGTTCTTTAAAAAGCAGGAGAAACATGTAAAGTACATTGCACCTTATTCACAAGCATATAGAGACTCACCGGCAATACTCATTGAAGGTAAGCACATAACACTTGTCCTCGATGCACGCGACGGAGTTGGCGTCGCGGTGCCGGCTCGCGAACACCTCGTCGGGCGCGTCGCTCGGCGTCCGACCGTGCTCGGTGTGCTCCGGCCGGTAGTACCATACGAGGGACATCATCATCTCTCCTGTGATATCAAACGGTAAATTAAAGGTTGAAATCGTATAAAAGTAACTAAACATGAAGTAACATATATAATCTAACGTAACATCATTTGAAGTAACATAATTATGACGTAGTTTTTTACTATTTAGAAAATGGTGACTGGATGAGTCAGAAGTATATTTAACGTATGAATAGAAGGGCTTCTTCCTATACAACTATCGTGCGGTCATATACACCTTCAACATTGTAATCGTCGGAATCAACCATCCAACCAAGGTGACCTTAGTCTGTCATATAAAAACAAATAGACTGTTGATCTACCCATTTAATTGGTCAATCGTGATCCATATGGTCTTAGTTGAGAGCGCATACCTATACCATGGTGATCCCAACCTATATTACATACTAGATAGAGACTAGAAACTCCACTTAGCTTACCATCATCAGGGTTCTCCCATAGACTGGCGACTCGCGCGACAAACGGCTGCGCGCGCGCCTGGCTCGCCCGCAACAGCACGCAGTCGCCGCGCGACACGCGGTCGCCACTCGCGTGCGACATGCGACTGTAGCACCGTGCCGTGCGGTCAAGACGGGAATCATTCTGGAATTGATGAAAGTAACACTCTCTCATCATTGATGAAAGTAAGGCTCTCATAAATTGAGTTAAATGAAGCAATTGGGCCTAACCTTATTAACAAAACTATTGCATAGTTTACATGAAGCCAACACTGGATCCTAAGCCTCACACATATATCTCTACTCCCAAATATTCGTACGTCGAGAGATAAATTTCTCGTTCGCAGACTGACATAGAAGAAAACGTAGACTCTTCTCATAATATCAAAATCTTGACTTTTTGGTTAGTAGACAAAAGTAGCACAGATTAAAAACAAATCACAAAAATTATTTTTAATTTTGTCGACAAACACGAGAAAAAAATGTCATTTTAGGGTCAATAGAGATGAAGAGATAAACCGGTAACTTCGAGTAAACGTGTAGACAAAATTTTCACGACGGCTTATTTTAGTCCGGCAGCACTGGCTTGATATTGGCCACAGTGTTAACCCATTGTAAATTCGGATCTTTAATTAAATACGCTTAAAATAAACAGCATTTAAAATAGTTGTTAATTTTGCACATTTAGATGACATACATGGACTTTGTATTCAAATGAGTTTCTCATAAAGACGCTTAAAAGATGATTAATTTTATATTGCAAATATATTCGTATCATGTAGTATTAAAAGTAACTTACATTGAGGTAGACTTTGGATAGGTAATGTTCGCCGTCCCACGTCCATCCGTTGCTCCACCTCGGCGGGGCTCGGTCGTAGGGATCAGGTAACGCGGCTATGACCGGCCTGCGCCCGCGCCGCACGTTCCTTCTTCGACGACTCCGCACGGGAGTCGAACACGCGTCCTCCACAACTAACGACGCTTCATCACTTTTAATCGCCGTCTTCTTCGATACCAACAACTTAACGACCTTTTCCACGTTCTTCGCTTTGCTATCACCATTCTTGTCCACTGATTTGACACGCTTTCTTTCTGACACTCTGTCCTTATCGTTACTTACATCTACTTCAATATCTTTAGTTGGCACTGAATCCTCTCTGCTCTGTCTTTTCGACGCTAGTAGTTTTACTAGCTTTTCGACGTTCTTTCCTTTTAACTCGCCGTTCACTTTATCACTCGTTTGTTTACATTTAACTGCCGTTTTACTGTCTGCACTAACAGGTGCAATATTTTCACCGGCTACTGTATTTTGACTTTGATCCTTATCCCTATTTATAACTTGCTTCTGATCACTTTCTGTTTTGTCTACCATACTCTTTTGTTTTACTACTTTATTTTGTTTTATTGGCTTTGGAATATCATCAATTTTATTCACTTTACTAGATTCTTTTTCTGTACATTTGTTTTCTGTTGATAATTCTAAGCGCTCATTCTCAATATTGTTTTCATCTTTAGTTTTCGACTCGCCTACAATTTCTTTTGGTGTACCGGCTGGCGTTAATACAGTCTTCTGCTTACTCGCGACTTTTGAATCAACTTTACATGCATTTTTGTACGCCAACTTCTTTCCTATCAGCTGGCTCACGGCAGCTATAGTTTTAGGCCTCACACCGTTCACGGTCGTTTTATTTTCAACAATATTGTTATTAATATTTAAGTTTTTCTTTGCTTCATTCTTATCCGGTAAATTCTCACTGGGGGTTAGGAAAAGCTCGGCCGGATTAATGTTGCTTTCAGACATTTGACCCTTCGAATCCGTCCGATCTACACCATTCTTTTTTAGAAGATTGTCAAGTAATAGAGCACTCTTATGTTTTGTATTTGTGTTATACGTTGATATAGTAGAAATGTTATTCACTCGGTTGTCCTCGTTATTGTCATTCAAAACTTTCTTCACTACGGGTTCATCTAGACTCGAATCAGATTTCCTTTTGTACGCCCTCTTTTCCGTGGACAACTTTCTTTGGGATTTCTTGGTAGTTTGCGTAACCTTTTTCTTTTGCTCTTTAATACTAGTTTCTACTCTTGAATCCGTTTGGTCACCGGAGACTTTTCGTCGCTTCTGCAACTTAACATGTTCTCCGATACCGTTCGTTTTACAGACGTCCTCGTCCAGCAGCAGCGCATCCTTCATGTCGATTTCTAATTTTGGTCTCGAATGTCTCCGCTTGACTGGTTTAGTTATGTCTGTGCAATTTGTGTTATCCGATAGTGTTGTTGTGCTGTTGTGTTCCTTAAGCGCCTGCGCGTCCGTCTTTCTAGACGACGTTATTGTGGGTCCCTCGTTTTCCTTCTTTATATCGACGAGAGGGGTGGATCTTTCGTCGGAGGAGGACAGGTCTATCGGTGCGCAGACGGGCGGCGATATCGCGAGGACGTCGTCGTCGCTGGTGTTGGAGGAGGGTGGAACGGGTACGGATATGAGGAAGCCGGTGTCGTCTCCGGCCAGCGAGCGCCTAGCCATGGCCTTCCCCAGACGCGCCCGCCGAGGGATGGCTGGTGGCTGCGGCGCACAGGCTCCTCTGGCGGGTGAAGGCGGTCCGATTGCCTCAGTCGGTCCGGGGATGTTGGCGTTTAAACGTAGATTTTCCCTGACGTCGTACATCTCACGCTTGGGTGACGCTCCCCCGATCGCGGGCAGCGGACACGGGTGAGGCGCGTCGGCTGCCGTCGGGGGTTCCCCTTCTAGCGGTGGATCCTGTAAAAAATAACAAAAAATAGCTCTTCGTACGTAGCTTTTATGTTGTTTCGCGCGAAATAATAAGAAGAAAATAGGAAAAATTGTCAAGGGCCGACAGAGCTTAAAAAGTTGTTACCAATGGTGTTGGTTGTACAAAATACGTTGTTTGGTTATTTTATAAATTTTATATATAACACATAGTTAATTGGTTCATAAATAAATAATAAAAAAGGGAATTTTTTCTGTCATGATAACACGCATTTGCACGCCTGGCGAAGATTTGATATCGAACACACCTGCAACTCTTCTGATGTTGCAGGTGTGTTCCATATGAAATCTTAGTGTCCATGGGCGACGGCAGTTGCTTTCCATGAATTGACTTGTTTGTTCATTAATTATATCAATCAACACCAGTGAGCTTGTCCAAATTATGTTTTTCAATATTGATGTTTGAAAGTAATAAGTTTTATAATCTGTTTAGCAATAACTACTTTCCATTTTATTTTAAATATAACTCACTTTTCCACTGCCGTGTGTGTCAGCGGCGGAGTCATGTGCGGCCGCCCACACCTTCGGTCGGAAGGGGGCCCCGGGCGGCGCGAGGGCTGATGGCACATCCGGGCCGCCACTGGCTGGGGCTTTACCAGTAGCGGGCCCAATAAGGACGTTTTTTGGACACGCGTTTAACGGGCACGGACATCCACGGTACTCTGGAAGCAGATTAGATAACAATTAATAAATGATCATTATTTACAAGATCGGAGTTTGATACGTTCTTAAAGGAATTCTTATAGGAAATAACGTCAGCATTTAGGAACTGTGACATACCTTATATACTCGTATTTTTAGTTTATCCAGTACATATTTAATTGTCTCTAGTAACTAAGCAATCATTTTCATATATATTTTTCCCTAAGTTAAAAATATATGTAGCGTTTGTCAATTTACTTTTACAGATATGCCATAAGATGCAAACATAGTGTAAACATTTTTATCAGTAAGGTGAATTTTGTATTACTTGTAGCGAAAATGCTTAATTAGCAAAAAATTTAATAAAATCTTTAAAAAACCTACGCGTTTACGGTAACACTTAGTTGAAAAGATTATAATATTATAATTGATGAAATATTCTCAATGAAGATCAAATATTATGAGATATTATTTAATCGTTACTTATAGCAATGAACCCCAGTGATACGTCATTGATTATATTGTTGCTTTTTAGTGGAAATTCATGATCAAAGTAAGTTTTATTAATATGAAACTCACTTTTTACTAAAATACATCATATTTCGAAATTGGCCGTGTATTACTAATAAAATTGTTATAAATTAAAAATTACAATGAATATAGTGGAGACAGTGTAAGTTAAAAGTGAGTTTCATAAATGTTCAACACCAGTGAGTTTGTCCAATTTTCTTTTAAATATTGATGTTTGAAAGTGTCTGTTTAGTAGGAACTACTTTCCCTTTACTGAAAGGTTAATTTTGTTCGTTTGTTCGGTTCTGCGAAACGCAAAATGAGGATGTCCTACAATTAAACACTCATAATAGTCAATAAAGGGTTTTTACTGAAATATACAATCGTTGAGGTGTATATAAAAAGGTGTCTAATTAGGTACGAACCACTTAACACTTAGCACAGCACGCTTTGGTCACAAAAAGTGAAGTATGCCATATATTTATGAGTTGTCGGAACCAATTATGAAACGATATTGTTGACAAGCGAATTTTCTCAATATGGTGTGTCCCGAGCATTTTTCGCGTGTTTACAGATACATTGTAGGGAGATTACTATTTTGTTCTATTAAGTGTAATTATCGCAAAAAAGTTAATGTTAATGCTAGTGGTGGTACACATTACACAATGTTTGGTATAATAAGCATGTAAAAACACCATAAAAAGTAAATTGTTTACATTAAGGTGTAGGCAAATTCTGAGTTATTTGAGTAAGGCGTAGGAACTGGAAAATAACAAAGTGTTTTACAAAGTAGGTAACGAAAATAACAAAATAGTCGTTTTATATTTTACTTTGAATTTCCTCTGAAAATTACTTTCAAATTTTATCAAAATGCAATTCGAAACAAATGAATATTTCCGTGCCGTGACAAATCCTCTTTCTGTTTCAATTTGAAACTAAACACAATATACATTTGCGCTACATGAATACGATCATAAACATGGGGTAGTTTTTATCTCGAAATGCCAAATGCGAAATTTTGGCCCAACGTAGTCGCGAGCGCCATCTAATGTAATAAACATGGGTGATTGTCTTTATGTTTGTTGTATCAAGAGTACGTATGTCCGTCATGTATGTATGTACTCACCCATATAGGGTATCCTCTGCGGCGAGTGCTGGTAGCAGGGAGGGGAGCCGTAGTACTGCGGGGGGTACGGCTCGCTGCCCACGCCCACCATCTGAAATATTACAATAAATGGTGATTAGTGACTTATAGATGTACTGGAGAATATAGAGCTTTAGGCATATTATACTACTTTTTTGAATGAGTTAGAATGTTTAACTTTAACTGAAAGCTCCTGATTTCATTGTGACACATATATTACTTTAATATAAAATCAAAATTTATGCGAATCTGCGTATACTATTTATAATCGACGGTAACACCGATAAAAAGATATAACATAGCTTTAGCAAGCCATGTTTTATTTGATGATGGTACAAACTATTTTAACATTTCCATTCTAACTTTGTATTTTCTCGACTCACAAACATATATATCTACCACTGCTTCTCATAATAATGTGCCGTTCCCCCCATTGTTGGGAGACGGGCAGGGAAAAGAGCTAGGAAGTTTGGCAGCGCGAGGTTGTAAGAACACGAATAAGAATTTTTTATTTTGTGAAAGGGTCACTTAAGGAGATTGGTTCACTCCGGCTCCCACCCGTCACACTGCCCAACGCTCCCGTATTTGGGGGTCATCATCATCATCACTTACCGGTGCGTCTGTCTGCGGCGGTGTCATGTGGTAACCCGGGGGTCGGTAGTAGCGTCCGTAACACAGCTCCGCCGGGTAGTAGGGGGCTCCGTATTGTGGTAACACCTGGAACAACCGAGTCAGTGTGATCGGAAAATGCACAGAAATGACTCCATTGTAACAAAAATAGTGGTAATACTTTAAAGCGTACTTAAAATATGTGTCTACTCTACCGATGCGATTATGGGACGAAACAACTGTGTGAAGTTTTCGAAGGGCTTAAGCCCTTTATTTCGATACCCTAACCGACTTAAATGGGCGGAAAAAAAATTTTGCAACCTTACAATTTTGACTTCAAAATCCGTTTTTTTGATTTTTTAATTTTTTTTTATGTACCCAGTTTAACTTGCGCTATCAAGAAGAAACTAACGTTACTTCATAAGTTAAATCCATCAAGGCGTTTAGGCTGCAGAGCGTGCCAAACAATTATACATACATACATCATACTTACTTTCGAAATACATAACCCTCCTTCTGGCGCAGTCGAGTAAAAACTTTTCAACAAAAGGGCTGTCTTACCGGTGGATGCGGTGGATGGTAGTGTGGCGGGTGGTATCTGGCGAGGGCGCGCTCCTCACCCTCCTTGATCAGCGGGCCCGCCGGCTGATAGTATCCTGAAACAACATTGCTAACGTTAGACATGGTTTTAAAAAACAAATTAAACAAGCTAAATTATTAAAAAACAGGTTACCCCACTGCAGGAACCATTGCAATTTAATAATAGAGTTATATATTATATTTCTAGAAAAGGTATTTAAAGCCCTTCATTTTGTAACCCTGCTTGACCTATATAGGCGAAAAAAATATTTTTCGAACCTCACCAACCATCAACCTCACAATTTTGACTTAAAATCCGCCATTTTAATTTTTAATATTTTTTATGTGCCCAGTGTCACTTGCGCTATCAAGACGAACCTTACAATACCTCATACGTTTAAATCTATCAAGCCGCTTAGTTTGCCGTTGCAGAGCGTGCCAAACAAGTATACATACAAACATACATACATACGAAAAACATATTATATAACCAGGGGGGTCTGGCACAGTCGGGAAAAATAGTATTTAATTACGAGTCACGACGAATATTGTGTTTGACACTGAACTTCTCCTAAACGGCTAGACCGAAGGCATTTAAGATTAGTTTAGATTCACAAATTAGTGCAGAAAGATTAGGACGTGTGCCGGTTCCGCTTGTCTTATTATATTAAGTTTATAACAATATTTATAAAATTTTAATTTTACGTTGCCACAAATGACTATACCGATTTTTACCAAATTATATATATCACTACGGGTTTATTTTAATTTTATTACTGTAACAACCGGGTTTGCCGGGTCATCTATAATAATACTCGAAGTAAAAGTCTTGATTTCAGGTAAAATAAAGTTAAGCTGTATGTATTTTCATTTGTAGTGAAGAATATATTTTTAATTACTGTTTTTAAACTTTTAAAGGTCATGCGATAAATACCAGGAATGTTCATTAGTGAATTTGACCGCCTACAACTGCAATCCATTTTGCCCCTGACTGAGCTTTGATGCCTTCGAAATAAGGCTCTATTTTAGAGACTCAATCAAATTACCTTTGTAGAGTATAAAGGGGATTAAGGAAGAAGTTTTTACTTTCGTTACAAAGGTTAATTGGTCGGTGGGAGTTTGCACGTGCTTGTACTACAAAATATAAATACAATTAGTACGATACGCACATTGGACGCCTGTTTTGGGCAAAAATACCATGGACCGTAGAATAATATAGAAGAACAAGACAAACGCTTCGGATTCGAACACACGGACCTCTATATTATTCTACGTCTATGGTATTTTTGCTCAAAGAAAGCTTTTAGTGCCTAGATTCAAGGTACCTCTGTGACTTGTTATTCTGTAAGCTATTAACCTTCTGATATTTGTTTCACACCACCTGATTTTCTATATGTTTGTTATTAACATGATATGTTTGTTTAATGTTTGTGTAAAGATATAAACAAAAGTTGAAATGGCAACAAATAATTTCTAGCTTATTTTATTAAAATTACCTGCTTTTTAACACGAAACTAAGAGAAAAGAAAAGAGCATAAATGTAGAGAATACAAGAGAAAGTGAAAAGCATCTAGAAAATAAAATTTTTAAAAGCACCGGTTACTGTAAACCATCTGTAAACAGAAATGATTCCAGAATATTCTTCAAGTCGTAGCAGTTTCCCGGTTATAAATAATCACTCGGTCTCGCAAGAACGTTCGTGAATGAATGAACGAATGAATGAAAGTCCCGTTCGTTCACCGGTCTTTGCCGGAGTCGCGATGCTGAAAAGCCTATGGATCATTGTGCAATATGAAAAGCTTTTAAACTCCTTGATGGAAAACTCTTATAAAGGCATCGCTTCTACGCGCCGTGGCTTATAATATCCACTTATTGCATTTTCAGCACATACCCGATTTATGCATGATATGCTTAAGAATGTTACTAGTAATATTGGAGCTTTTTACTATAAAAATCAACAATTTAGAGCAGGCAATGATATTTTTAAATTAACATTAAAAAAGTTCACTAGCAGCACTGTTTTAACTTTGCGAAACTTAAAACGGTCGTCATAATATGTATGTATAATGTATTTAGAGTCGTCGAAACACACAAACTAAAAAGCGGAAAATCGCAAAATTTAAAAGCGATCATTTTAAAGTTACCGTACAGGCGCGTGGAGAAGTGTTAATTGTTTTTAGTGCGCGTTATCTAACACTCACGCTTATCTTATTGGTCGGGGGGCGGGGCCTACATTCACCGACCTGCATTACAGCTTACAACATGCGTGCAGCGTTTCGATACTTTGGTGTTCTGTATTTAAACTTATTTAGCGTATTTTTAAAAGCCAAACGCTTATAAGTTCTCTTAGCTGCTAATGTGTATAAGGAATGGAGAGATGATGTGTTTGTCAGTCTGTTGTCTTGATTTCGATGAAATTAAAAAATGACCGAGACTCAATTTAGTTAATGCAATCCTAACTCCCAATTAAGGGCGTAAAATAAATTTCATCCCGGAAAAAAGATTTAGAAAGTCTTTAGGGCACTATACAGTGCCGTTTAATTTTATAATAGTTTCTATATTACAATATCTTCAGTCTAGAGTATATTTAGGTTGTAAATCATAATATAAATAAAACACAATAGAATATTCCGCTGAACATCAAACTGACTGACGAAAAGATAAAAGAAACAGGAAATAGAGTTACCCAAGTCCTTATTAAGTTGTTACTCCATAAAAGCTAGCGTGATTTACCCAAATACAACCAAACTAACAAACCACAATAAGAAGTAACATGTATTACGACAGCTTTCATTTTGTTTGAGTCATTTTATTGTTTTACAGACAATAGTTAACCAAATAAAGGTTAGGCATGTTTTTTTTTTCAAAGTTAAACGCATGTTTTAGTTTTTTAGTATTTTGATGATATTAATAAAACATTTTTTATATTGAGGTTTGCTTAGTTATATTATCTAATGCATAATAAAATACAAAAAATATGTTGTTTGCAAGAATATAAATTTTAAAATAATTGTGTTTAAAGTTTTATTACTTATGTAATAAAAAAATATACTAATAATGCTCTATAGAACGTGATAGTCCTTAATAAAATGAAATAGAACTTATTTTAATGATAGAATTATTAACATTATTCTATCATTAAAATAAACAAACGACAAATATATTTAGTTCACACAACATCCGCTTGGCGCTAGTGTCCTCCAATACCGTTACTGCGCGGGCGGAACGGCGGCACTAGCTTGGACTGGCTATGATGTTCGCTAATACAAAAACATATCTGCATTATGCTGATCGCGTTATATAACGAGATTCGGTTTAAATGTAAATGTTTGTTATTGTTTACATTATGTATATCAGAATCCAATTTCAGTTATTGTTTGAAATCTAAATATAATTCAGTCTAAATATTACGTTTCGTTAGAACGCTATGAAATCATCTTGCGTTAACTGAATACGGTTATATGTATGTGTTTCATATTTATAGAAGTAACGACTAGTAAATTAATTTTAGTCAGGTAAAGACTTTTTACATAATGATAAATTATTAAATTTTGACTAGGACTTTAAAATTTTACGAAACACCTATTTCATTTTAATTTTTAAAATCATGGCATTATATTAACTAGAGGACAGTTTATTTCGTATTACGCGAATTCAAATAAACCTTTGCCCTGAAATGGAATATTTTAACTTTGAAGACTATTACTATTTTATTATTTATTGTGTGCTGCGATGTATGTGATACTAGTTGTGCCCCGCGGTGTAACTTGCGTATCAGCTAGCTTCATGCCAAATGGAAATCGGTCCAAACGTTTAAACGTGAGAAGGTACAAAAATACACACTAACAAACTCACAAACTTTCGCGTTCATAATATTAGTAGATAGATATTTTCTAAAGTCTTTACTGAGTAATTATTTGGAATTCAGACAACCAAATTGCAACTTTCGGAAGCCGCTTTATCAAAACCCTGCAAATTATTTTAAAGTAGACATTTATGCGAATTAACTGTAATCAAAATAACATTAAAACTGACATACGCGGGAACAAATTGCAACGCCATTAAGTGACTTTTGTGGAGTTTTGAGTGCAATTTTATAAAACGCCCGTAGGCGTACGTGGCCGCCTATAGGCTGTATATGAGTGTAATTACGTACACGGGGACAGGTGTATCCTGTGGGAAAAGTGGCCTAAGTGTAACATAATCAAGTATGTAATCTTTGTAATTTTCAATTACGGGAAACAAGCATTACGGCTATTAAATCTTAAGCTATGGTTTACGCGATTAATGTAAGTATGTAGTAAAAATCACGATATCTAAAGCTTCACATAATTATTCTTAAATTGCAAATTTAGCTTAAAATTCTCCAATATATCTAATAAAACAAACACTAACCTGCTATGGTTTTTGTATTGTGCGCGTTTAATTGGGATAATTTTATACATTTGTTATGACCGCTTAAGTCGGACTAGTCCCTCTATATTACTCTACTTCTTTGGTATTTTCGCCAAAAGAAAGCACCCAATGATTTATTTAAAATATATTTTTCATAACCCTCATTGTTGTATACTATGGTATACAAAGCAATTAGCCCTTTTATTAAAACGCCATAAGTCCTTATAATTATTCGCTTGTCAATAGCTTTCGGGATTAATATGACAGCGAAAGGCCGTAACATTTTATCGGAGGCCGGTTTGATATATTAATTATCATAATCAATTAAGTGTTAAGCGATTCCGATATTGAACAAGTTTAAATTTTTTGGGCCGAAATTGTTTTTTGCAGTTGGCAAGGTTTCACTCATTATATCGCAGGAGTTTTAAAATTATGAAATACTACGCTTTAAATGTATGTATAATTGATTGCAATAATTTAAGTTACTGATAATAATTTAGGGTGTGTATTTATGTTAAATTAACTGAAAGCGATATTGTTTGAGGTATCGGCACACACGACATTAGCTGGCCCATAAAAATCACAAAAACTTTTTGTCGCTTACAGCGTTGTCAGGTTTACAGTTCTCTATATATGGGCCATAAAGCTTACATTACTTTTACAAGTATTAGCATTACTTTTTTTGCACAATAACTTATAACTTGAGTACGATAGCAATTGCTAAAGAAAAAAAACGCTTGTTAAATTTTTTAATTAGGTTCTTTATTCGAAATTAAACAAATTGCCATCCGTGTTGCGATATTCCAAAATTGTAAAGTTAACAAGCTCCAACTGCAACTTCCAAGTAGTGCAGTGTAAAAAGACGAATTTGCCTGAGCCTAAATGCGGCTTGCCTTGACGCACCAGCTGCTAGGGGGCTCATTTAAACCGCTTTTTGCATTTATTTATTTATCTACCGGTTCCATTGTGCCGCCTATCTTTGTGTAACCGGTGTTGCCAGTTAATTTTCTGAACGTCCTCTTGATTTCCGGCGATCTTTTAACTGATCCTTTGCAGTTATACTTTTAGCAACGTTACTAAGTGCGACATTTTTTACGTTAACAAACTTTACCACCGTAATCTAAATGTTATCGTTTCACGGCTGGTTTATTTCATAATTTATTATCAGTATTCATCAAAGCTTATAACATTGATGAGTACAGAAAAATTATCCAATGGGTAAATTTTATCCGTAACTAAAAGAGAAATCTACCATTTCTTAGATATACAACGGACGACTTGTTTTTTTTCTTCTTCTAGTATATCCTATACAATTCAAATGTTATAAATTGTTTTTCGTTCTGGTAACACTTAGGAGAAATATATAAGCTGCAACTGTCACATGCACCGCGCGAGGCTCGCATGATCTTAATCAGTGTCGCGTCCTTGGTATTTCATTCCACCGCTAACCGTTTGTCGTTCCATTCAGAGCTTAAACGGCTTTTAAAAGGCATTTTAACTCAGCTAATTATGGGCACTTTGTCAAGTTATATTCGATAGTTTGTATAAATTAAAGTGTATCGAGGTATTATTAAACGTCGCAACCGCTATATCACACCTTAACGAACAATATAAAAAGGCCGGCAACGCACCTGCAACCCTGACGTTGCGAGTGTCTATGGGCGGTGTTAGTTGCTTTCCATCAGGTAACTCGTTTGCTCGTTTGCCCCCTTATTTTATAAAGAAAAATATCAAATCGTGTACAATTTTAATTTAAGAATTTTTGTTACAAAATTAGGATGCAATTTAACAAAGCATCATTTTACATCAACATTTTTTCATCATTAATAAATCATTGTGCAGACGGCACTCGTTGGTTTTGGTTTATCATCCCTTCTTCCCTGTGTGTAGATACACTACAGAAGATTATAAAAAGTAACAATATTTATTCTAATTCATACGAATTATAATTCACACGTGATTTGAGGCTGTAATTAACTTAACTCTTAAAGAGTTAAAATGTATACTTTAAAGGAGGTTTGTATAACAAGACTTTATAAAGTATACAAGAGTGGATGTAGAACAGGCTCAAGACCGCTGTACATATTTAGAATTATTCATAAGCTTGAGATAACTCGTGGAATTATGTCGATCATGTTGGATCGATAATACGTTAAATTAATTCCATCATATTATCAGATCAGAGCATTTATTTATATTGATTAAGTATAGAAAAATAACGATCAGCATATATAATTAAACTGCATTCGCAAATTTCTACAGCGAGCTTAGCTAGAAATGAGCCTTTGAATATAAATAGAATAGAACGGGTTTTCAAACGATATTCAAATTTCGAAGAGTTTCGGGAAACATCTAGACACCTACTTACCTACCTACCCTTATTCATAAAAAATATTTAACCAATGTTTAAATGATTAAGGTTCGCTTTCTTTCGTGTGACGTTTTCAATAATCCAGAAAGGAACAGCGAACCTTGATTATTCAAACATTGCTTAAATATTTTTAATAAGGGGGTTTAATCTATAAAAGTTGAAAGCGGCTTAAAAACTTGCGACTTGAGTACTACTAGCGTTACGTAACAAACATCCATTTATATAAACAGTCAATTAAGACTCTTACGACACAAGCGATATTAAGGTGAAGGTCAGAGGCTGTCAAACATTAGTTTTGAAAACCAATTAGGCTAGAAATAATATTACTTAAGAGCAATGCCATAGAATATAGCATTATTGATAGATCAGTAATTATGCATACGATTTTAATTTTAGAACCCTAACAAAAAAAGGAACACTCGGCTGTTGGCGGCAACAAATTAGAAAGGACTATATGGAAGTTGAGTCCTTTCTGCTTACTACGTCTAATTGTCACATTTTCACCGACTGCGCCAGAAGGAGGCTTATGTTTTTCGAGAGTATGTATAATTGTTTGGCATGCCCTGCAGCCTAAACGGCTTGATGGATTTTGGTTTGAGGGGTGTCGTTAGATTCGTATTGACTGTGTATATCAAAATATAAAAAAACAAAATGGCGGATTTTTGTCGCCAATTTTGTATTTTAAACGGTTCCTACAGTCAGGTTTCCGGTTTATGGACATTTAGCTTGTTTAAATGATATATAGTCAGCCATTTGACTATCTAAAGTCCACTACGTTTCGTCGGTCGTATTTTGACACACACTCAGCGAATATGTATAAAGATTATGTAATATGTAAATATTTCTGCAGTACGAATAGCTAACAGTGGGCGCAGACAATTTCCGAGGTAAGGCATAACGCACACTGTACACACAACTTTAGGCTAATTGGAACGCCATAATATGAAATGATAAATTTTCCCGAGTTAGTTACAATATAACTCTTTCTGAAACTAGAACAGGATCGCAACTAAGAAAGAAAAATCGACATAAAAACTCTTTTTTTTAAGGTTTGAATGCGAATTAAGCAGTAAAATATATGTGAGAATCGAATCTAGTTTTAACTTTATTTTTTTAATTTCCGACGATTTTCATATATTTTAGTCGCACTCATTGTGTACTAGACCTAAGGATTTAAAGAATGGCACGAATCCCGCAATTAGGCTCACAACACACCGTTAGATATAATCTGTGAAATACGAATTATTTCATTATGGTCTCGCCGAGCATTCCCGACTGTTTATAAAATGGTTCGCGTACAGAGCCGATATTCGCCAGTAATTACTGTTTAACTGTACCAAAATAGTTAACCCAACATTACAGATTCGTTCGATTTTGTTGGTTTCCTTTTAAGCAGATAATCTGACACAAAAAACGTCTACTACTTTTGGAGTTTTTTTCTAATCAAAATTAGTTTCACAGCTGTAGATTATGAATAACACCGTTTTGTAGTTTGTTCTTACTTATAATACGACCTGGGTCAAATAACAAAGCTGCAAAGTTCATCTTGCTTGACAAGGCTAATAAGCTGAGGCTGCAAATTTGGATTTATTTACTACCTAATAGATTACAACAAAGACTTTTGGATATTTCTCAAATAAAATATATCTATATATTTCGGAAATAATTAAAAAAAAAAACAAATTTCTGAATTAAAAAAAAAATCCTTTTCCAATTTGAAATTCTTCCACCAGTATGACAAGTCAAGCAAACTAAATCTTAACCTCGCGAAGCTCGCGGCGATTCCATTGTCTCGGCGGGAACGGATGGTCACTTTCAACCGGGAAACGGTTAAGTTGGGAATCTGACGCTATTGAGAACAACAATGGGAGTTTAAACTAGTTAATGAGTTAGATTAACTTCTGCTTATTTAGTTTCTACGTTTCTTCAGTTGAAACAGAGCTGTGGTTTTTCATGTATTTTGCTAATTTCTTGGTGGCTGGCAACATTTTTTAATTTGACTAATCAATTTTATAAGACATAATATACCGTACTAGCTCTAGCGTCATAAAAATACCTTTTCTTGTATCAGAATCGCTACTAATATTATAAATACGAAAGTGTTTTTGTTTGTTTGTTTGTCTTTCCTTCACGCTCTAACGAAGCAACGAATCAACTTAATTTTTAGCATAGTCTTAGTTTAAAGGATGGAGAGTAACATATGTAAACTTTTGGTTTTGAAAAACATTACGTTTTTTGAAAAGTCGTACTTTTAACAGTTTCTCGAATTCCGCGCGAGCGAAGCCGCGGGCAAAAGCCAGCTCGGAATAAACAATTTAATTTTTTAAAACACATCAATAATTCATGCCAGCAATTTCAATTGAAGTTTATACATAAAACCTTACAAATTAAGAGAGTTATCATGTAAAATTGCTTGAAACACAAAAATATTCATATTGACACTCAAGCTACTCGAGTTTATCATATACGAGTTGAAATTAACATAATAATATAGCGAGTTGAATACATTTGCAAAATTTTAAACTCCACTCAGGTCAAGGATTTTTCTTTTAAATGTTTTGTAATTCGTGAATGTGGAACTAAATGATTTGACATTGCGGGATACGTGATACTATTCGGTACCTTAGGGTTAAAAATGTTTTATGACGCCTTTTAATAATAAACTCTTTAAAAACAAGGAGAAAAATAAGAGTTGACGAAAAGTTGTAACAATTTGTTACTCTTTTGATCCGCAGTAAGTAAAATTAAAATGAAACTAGATTTCAGGATTAGAAGTTGGAAATTGGATTAGAATTACTGTATTATTGATAAAACTAAAATTATAATGATGCTCATACAGAAATGTACATTTTCGGGTGCAAGGCAAGAGATTTATCGGTAAATCGTTAAAAAACTCATCATTAAAGCGTAAAATAATCAAAAACCTAGAAAAGATTCAATAAAAGGCAATTCAATGACTTGTCCTCTATTTTTTACTATTCGGAACATAATGATTTAGCGTTACGATCTATAGATCAGTTCGCCGACCCCGCCGCTCTGAGATCATTATTGTACCGTAATTTTTTCACGAATCTCTCATTATGGTAACGGCTTATAGAATACTAGCTTTTGCCCGCGACTACGTTTGCGTGAAACTTTATAAATTATTACGTTTTTACATTTTTTTATTGCTGCTCGGCTTCTACTGGTCGTAGAGTGATGTTATATAGCTCTCTGGATAAATGGTCTAACTCTAACCAACATTGAAGAATTTTTAAATTCCGGCCAGTAGTTCCTGAGATTAGCGCGTTTAAACAAACAGACAAACTCTTTAGCTTTATATTACTATTATTAGTATAGATTAGTACATTTTTTACACTGGTCGTGTCATTTACACGAGATACTTTGAATGTTTTTCCTGTTTTTGTAACTATAGAAGCTTTTTGGGCAGTGGCGTAACTATATCTACCGTTCGAGGCCCAAATGGCAAATTCGTTTTCGTTTCACTATGTCAATCCAATACAAAAACACGTCAAGCGATTATTGTAAAAACTAATCACTTGCCACTTGTCTGGGGGGGCTAAACGGGGGCCCCTTGCGGCTGGGAGCCCGTGGAATTTTGCCGGCTTAACACCTTGTAGTTACGACACTGTTTTTGGGGTTAGGTACATTGACGTAAAAAAAGTTGGACGGAGTCTCACTATATAATACAGTTTGTGTATATACAGGGTGTAACAAAGGTTAGTGATCAAATTTAAGGATCGTATGTGTCCCTGTTATAAAGATCACTGTGAAAGTAGAAAAAGAAATCTTCGTGATTTGTACGGCCAAGCGCCCGAACAACATGAGTTAGCTCATATAAATCACAAAAAAAAATTCGCTAGTGAACTCTATATCAGGGACATATACGATCCTTAAAGTTTTATCACTTACTTTTTACACCCTGTAGAGTCGGCCATAGAGGTTAGCTAACCAGAATGCCGAGTGCGAGTTTTTTTTGACATTCGATCGTGAACGCGTTTCGCGTTTACATAGGATTTTACATGGGATTTGTACAGCGCCATCTAGCGATGCTGACAGTCACATGGACAGATCCCATATAAAAATCCTAGTAAACGCGAAGCGCGTGCACTGGCGAACGTAAAAAAAAAACTCGTACTCGGCACTCGGATAGAAAGATATCGGTTCTTTCCTCGTGCCCAAACTTGTACTGATATCATCATTCTAAGCCCTGTAAATAGCCTGGCCGGCTCTATGTATAGACGCAACTGTCTATGTGACACTTTTTTTACTTAAATATTTAAGTAAAACTGAAAACAACGTTTTATATCCTCACGAATGTCTAAAAGCAAACTAAAAATATTTCGCACTTTGTAACGAACAAGTATATTTTTCCACGTATCGTAAAAAATAAATTGCTTACACCTTCCAACATTGTCTATAAATAATTTGTTAGATACTTACAATGTATGTTTGTTTGTAATTTCACCTGCAGCTCGATAATAACTATCGGACACTCAAAGCCACATTAACTGTCATGTTAAATTGTTACCGCCATATTAAGATGACACTTAAATTAGTACCTATTTGTCTACCTTATAGTTTTTTTGCTATAAACTACACTTTTAAATAATTTTTACTTAGGACTGGTTGGTGACGGCAACTTCGTTGCGCAAAAATTTGTATATTACGCGGGAACCGTACATTTTCCCGGAATAAAAACTGTTATTATATGTATATTTTTACTTAGGATGAAACAAAAGGAAAACAACACCCAATCTTATGTGCTTGTGTATGTCACTGTATTCCTCCCAAACGACTGGACCGATTTCCTTTGTAAAGTTCCAAGGGGATTTCAGAACGGTTTAGTGTGAATCTAAACCGAGACCAGCAGGACAACTTCTGTCGGATCTGCTATAAATTATATGTATAATGATTAGTGACAATGTAACATGCTAAGCATTACGCTATTACCTCAAATTAGTTTTAAATTATAATTAATAACGACGCTAAAGCCGATACGATATACAGGCTGTTTTTATTAAATTTTCAATAAAATCGACGTCAAACGCCGCTTTACATACATTACCGACACAATAGGCTATTAAATTAGCTATGCCTTTAGTATTACACGTTTACCGGGAATTTAAAAAACGAACAATAATCGAAAATTTAATTAATTAAAGATTCGATTAGAATAATTCTAAATTCAAATTATAATTCTAAATTGGATACACATTGAGTCCCGAGATACATAGGGGAATTATATAGGGTACTTTTTATCCCGGATAAATGTACGCTTATATAGAAAGCTCTATATTATAAAAAAAGGTTAGTTAAGTAGTTCTAAAGTTTACTGTGAAAATAGCGGCGTTGAAAGCGAAAAATAAATTTTGCGATTTGTATGGGCAAGCGTGCCAGCAGAGCTTCCCACGTACAAATTACAAAAATTTTTGTTCGCTTTCAGCGCCGCTCTTTCACGGTAAACTTTATATAAGGAACACATACACAGCCTTAAGTATTTTCTATTACTTTTCGCATGTAGTGACCAAATACATATTTGCCATGCCATGCCAATAAATAATATTATAAATAATATAATTATTATATATCTATATGACACTATTTATTCGTGTAAAAGAAAATGTAGTAACCAAGTCAACCGTTTATTTTGTCTTTTTACAGGAAATAGAAAAGTTTTTACATTTTAAAGTTTTCACCGCGAGATAAAAGAATTTCCGAACGAAGCAACAACTATTTGATACATATATAAATGATCGAACCCACGTGAACACGAATCACTAAATTGTACGATCTGTAAATGTTATGTATTACATCATAAACAATTGTTGAATGAAAATTATGACAAGAACACATTGTATCGTATATTAGTAGGTCGTGCTTCGAACGTTATCGTTTTATGTGGAAATTAATGTATTAGATCGAATTACATAACGCTGAATTTATGGTGCTGTTTCGTTCACATTAGGGAGTAAGTTTATACAAAATTTAATCTCCTATTTTAGAGGATGCCCATTATCCTTGACCTTGACATTAGGCAAAAGCCGGTAGTGAATTCATAAACCACTATTAAAAATCAAAGAAATTGAACACAAGTATACTATATAGTACTTTCGTCTTGTATAAGCGGTACCGGTCATCAACCCTCTATCAAATATTGACACAACACTTTGTTGTTAATTTGCGGCTTGTATAAAAATGTTAATTTTTTGACAGGCGGCTAGATTGACCGAGAGCACTATAATAGTTTTCAATAAGTCTATAGTCTCATGTCTGTTTAAGACTAATAAGAGGGTAACCAGTTAAACGCTTAGCAAACACACGTCGGCCCACGCGCCAATTATGTCCAGAGTCGACACAGATAGAGACTGCTGTTGTCTCTATAATACATGATGTAGATTGTAGAGGGATGACCGGGCAGGTTTCACGGTCGGCAGGTTCACGGTTTCCGTTCGAAATCGGAAATTTTACGTGCAATCACTGGTCAATGCTTAGCGCGGCGTTGATGAAATGTGCGCGGTGAAGTCGGAATCGAATAGCGGATCATAAATGTTTTTTTTAGTACGAAGGTTTGTACAAAAGGGTATTGTATTTTTCTCTACTAACATAATAGGTAATGTATATACATTTTAGAAAGTTGGTAAAAAACTTACATACATAGTTGCTATACCACTAGTGTTATTGTTGTAGAATGTAGAGACTAGATATTTCACTATTCAATATTATTAAAATAAAACTTTGCTATTTTTAATGTACATATTTGGAAATAAAACTCAACGTATTTTAATTGTTAATGAGAGGGAGGAAGAGGAAGGGGAAGACGACTAAAATGAAAAGCCATTAAAGGCAAAATTCAATGATGCAACACTTGGAATTGTCAGAACGATGTTACGGAATGATTTTCCGAGTGATCAGCCGCAGTTCACCGCCGGGGTCGACGACCGCCGCTGACGTAACTCGATGACACACACACAATTATTTTTTGCCCAATTCTGGTTTATATCTACTCGTTTTTATGATATTGTTACATGTATCTTAAAATACTAAACCGATTTTTATTTAAACTTCCATAATCTAAGTTGAACCTTACCAAGTCCAACAAAAAAAACTGAAATCGGAATTCTACTTCCGGAGATATATAGCAAACAAAAACATAAATACATACACATAGCTGGCTCGAAGGACCAGAAAATGATGGGCTAATGAATGCAAAGTATATTTTTGTTAAATTAATGAATTGCACACAAAGGATATAGCGTATATGTTTGAAAGGTACAACGTACATATATTTTTTAAAGGCTCATTTTTCAAGCGATTGCCTGCATGTTAGGCTAATTGAGGTACAACATTGAATCTATAATGATAACCTCCTCTTTTAAGTTGGTTAGTAAGAAAAACCATTTTAGTAGCCATCAACGTCGCATGACATCCGGTTTTTGTGATTATCTAGTTTCTAGTATTATTTTCAGTTTCGGTTGTACGCATATTAAGAGGATAAGAGGAAAACTGCAATTTTACTACAATATCCTTATTCAATATATTATGTAACTTTTTATATTTCATTGATAGTCTTAATTACAATATTAGTGGAACCATAATATGTAATTGCTTTAATCTTTTTACAATAAATATTTAAAAAAAAATTTTTTTCTTAATTTTTAGCATATAATTTCAGAATAAAATTTTGGTGTTGAACATCACGATTGGTTGACTTTATGATAATAGTGACAATCCTGGATCTCCCGGTTATAGGCGTAGCGATAGGGGCATACATCGTCTGTTCAAAAAGTATCGCGAATTTTGTGTTTTTTCAAAAATTATTTATTTATTCATGAATATTTATTTTGTCCCCTTCAAAGTAATCCCCATGAGATATTATACTCGTATTCCACAAATAGTCAGGATGATCTATACTAATTCATAAATGCGAAAGTAACTCTTTTTGTCTGTACCTATGTTACGTTTTCACACCCAAGCCGCAGAATTGATTTTGCTGAAATTTAGTATGGAGGTACTTTGGGTCCCGGAAAAAGACATAGGACGCTTTTCATCCCGATTTTAATCGATATATTTCCGCAAATAGTTGCGATGTTAGCGTTATATTTCCGCAAACAGCCGTGATACATTAATTTATTTCCGCAAATAGTAACGACATAGATATATTCCGCAAATAGTCGCTATGATAGTGTTATTGGGCGAGCGAAGCGAGCCCTCTATATTTCCACTCTTCGAAACATACTTGTGGTACACTTAACTGATAAATTACAAGAGATTTAGGTTTGTGCATAATAATTTGTGTATGTGTCTAAATGTATTTAAAAATAGAATAGTAATAAATATAACAATAATAATTAGTATATTGTTCTACTAACGCCATCTATGAGTTAAAATGTGCAAACTGTAAAGATAAACTAAAAGAATCCATAATCATAAAATTAGATAAAAAAAATGACACAGTCACATTATACTTTGGAAAAACCATTGCAGCAGTCACAGCATTTTTTTGTCGAGCCGCGTGCGTTACCCTCTCTAGTCCGTATTAAATATTCCATTACATTTGGAGTCGCAAAAAATATACAGCTTAATAACGTTGACGCTTTACAAGTGTTAGATAATTGAGAGTGTGAATCGTAAAGATTTAAATGATACTAGCTATTAAAGCTATTATCAGAAGAGATTAGCATAAACTGTATAAACTAACGTGACAATGAAGCTAGTAACAACATAATCTTTGATATAATTGTCTTTTTGTTTTGTTTTTTTTATAAAAATAGGGTCATCTATAGGCCTTTCGCCCATATCCTTTGTTAGTAATTCTTATGTTAGGTTTTTTGTACCTAGGATCTCATCCAAATTTCTTATTCAACTTATATAACATTATTGTTAATGTCAGTTCATCACGCTTTCGGACTTTTATGTTTATAATAATTTATAAGTATATATAATATATATGTATAATTTTTTATACCAATTACATATATAACGTAGAAAAATATATTTTCAAATATATTATTCTACGTTATTGTCTATATATTGTTTGTTTTTTTTTATTTTTTTGTACTGCCTACCTTCGGAGACTACGAACTCGCTATTTCACCTATGACTTAAAGGTTTCTGTCTTTGATAGCCATTTTAGTGTTCCGTTCTTTTATATGATCGACGCCTATGATATTTATATGATTGAAACCTCTAAGGACATTTCGATAAAACTGGCTACAGCGTCACCATCAGTATCAGTGTAATAGACACAGGTATTAGTATGCCTAGATACGAGTACCACTGCATGAGACACACTGTCATGGATTGCCAGCTTTCGGGACTTGGTCTGTATGATGATGTCTTTTTGTTTAAGATTGGCGGTGTGGTTCGTATGTCCTCTGAAAAATTTCTATACGAACCGCGGTTGTCAACAACAAAGTGACATCACAACACGTTGTTGACCATTGCGGTTTGTATGGAAATGACAAATTCTTCGACAGAGAGTTAATTAATCATACCACACATCTTGAGTGAATGTATAATATATAGCCATACAATGTTATTGTATAAGCAAAAGTATATTGTATAAGTAAACTACTACAAATAAAAAGAAATTTTCATGTTTCATGTATATCGCATTCGCGAATGTGAAAAATCCAACATTCGTTACATCACTACAGTAGGTTTATATTATTTAATACGACCACGTATTGGCTCTACCCAATACTCATATCTCTATATATCTAGTAGCAATTGGTTAACACATAATATGTAACGTAAACCTGTGCGGCAGTGCTATTATGTAAAAAGAAAAAAATTTGAAAATCAGTTCACAAACGGCGGAGCTATGGTTGAACATACATAAAAAATATATCCACAACCGAACATATAACCTCCTCGTTTTTGGAATCGGTTAAAAATAGCGATCAACAAACTATCAGAAATAGCGATAGCCATAAACTGGCGTTCAGTTGCTAAACTTCAAATTCGGAACTATATTTTCAATACAAATCATTGAATCGTTAAAATTTTCGTATCATGTATCGTTAAAACGCGGTTCTAGGAAACTTCATAAAGTTGGAGCGAAACGCTTTTATACACGAGCGTACGCTTTGATGTGACGGCGGCATTAGCCTGGAGTGGCGGCCGCGACGCAGTTCCCTCCTATATTACGTTTGTACCATTACTAGGAATATTTTATTACTATCGACTGTATACTTTTATGCCAAGCTGAAAGTACTAATAATACACCAAATTCATCTTACAAGTTACGTTTAAAAAATTAAACATCGTAGATATTGGTTAGAGATAAAGAAAATTAATTTAATGAAATGCGTTTAACAATGTCTTAGGATTAACACATAATATACGAATACGTAATTTTACGCTCCTCTTAAAAACCCGAGAAATTAGAAACCCAAATTATTAACATTTATGTAGGGTTAGCGCCTCAGTGGTCTAGTGGCACAGAGCTCTGCTCTTGACCGAAGGTCGAAGTTCCATTCCCGCGTTGGCATGTAAAAAGTTGGTCCTGCGCCTGTTCTCTCACCAGTCGTGTCGGTGATCCGTCCCACTGGGTTATGAGAGTAAAGAAAGAGAGAGTGCTCCTGTGTACTGCGCACACACTTGGGCACTATAAAATTATTCTTGCGTAACAGGCCTGGTTTCTATGAAAATGGCCACCGTCACCGAAACCGATGTGGGAGTTATTATTATACAGGTAAGGTTAAAATGTTCTTTTGTGAAAAAGTAGCAAATAAACACAGATAGATTCGATTTATCTTACGAGTTAAAGCAAATTTTAATGATGTTGTGGTACAAAATGTACAAAAGCTAAACTCTATTAATATCATATAAAGTTCAGTCGGCGTAAGAAGTGTTGAAACAATGTATAACGGAAGGAGAGGCGATTTCACACGCGAGGCGCGCCGCGATTTGAAGGGCAGCTCATAGATGTAGCGTACAGACAGATAGGACGTACAAGGGTGTGTTAAACGTTAAACACTAACTAGTAGCCACCTTATAACTAGCAAAAAGCGCAGCTTTTTAAGGGCTCGGACGATTTTTTAAGCCGGTATAAATAATTTTCTCTAAAATTTTGTTGGCTTTGCTCAAACAAAAAATTTTATCCCACGGGAGCATTTAATCGGAAATAAATAATTTTATGAATAAGAGGGTTAAAATATAAGTATTGTATGTTAACCGCAGCAAAGAAAAAAGGGCAAGAACCATACTAAGAAATGTGCGACTCGTTTTTGTTTTTTTCGCATTTTAACGAAACGCTTTTCTTCATTATTTTTTTTTTCTACAGAGAAATAAGGCGTTTACGATACAACAAGCAAGCCTATAGTAACCTAAGTAGGTTTAAATTACGCAGATGATTATTCACTGTATATTAATAAAAATATATCATACTCCGAAACCATTAAATCAGCCGTACCAAGTCTACATACAATGATTTCTTTCCCGTGACCACGTCCGCTGGAAAGCAGCCGAAACGTCGGGAATCAAAAAAGTGCTCCGCGACAAAATCCGTAGGCGTTAATAATAAAAACCAATAGCTCACTTCATAATATATATCTTGTCGGCTCTATAACACTCTTGTGCTCTATAATCTCCCCTGCGACCTTGGCGGAGGGTTGTGCCCCACTATACGTAGTTACAATGACGACTAAATCGAGGGCCACTTACTCCGATGCATTTTGTGTTATATTTAGTCGTGATAGTATCTACTACCCGCAGCTTCGCTCGCGTTAAAAGTGTTTTCATACAATTTTATCCCCTTTAAAAAATTTTTTGATCCTGTTGGAGGTAGAATTTATGAAAATCTTATCGGATACCTATGTCTTAACATCTACTTGCATGCCAAATTTCAGCCCGATGGTTGGTGTGGACTGTGCGTTAATAGATAACGATTTCTGTCAGTCAGTTACCTTTGAGTTCTATATATATTTAGATTATATTTACTGTATTTTATTTCAAGTTTGGGTCTGATAGCGCCATAGGGAAAATAGTGCCATAGGTCTTTAAAAGAAAATATTAGGCAGTTTTTTAGGGCCGTTGTATTGTTGTTTCGCATTTTGCCGTAGGAGTGCTATGCTTCGGCACGAATGGGCCGGCTTGACCGGACTGATACCACGGCCTCACAGAAAACTGGCGTGAAACGGCATTGTGCTGTTTTCGTTCGGTGAGTGAATTTACCGGTGGCCCAACTTCCCTAACCCCCTATCTCTATTCCTATTCCCTCATAAAGGCCTGCAACACATTCGCGACTCTCCGGATGTCACGAGTGTCCATGGGCGACGGCAATTGCTCTCCACCAGTTAACCCGTCTGCTCGCTTGTGCCCTAAATATTATCAAAAAAATGTAATTCTACTGCTTACGTAAGTATCAATTTTCGTTATCTACCAATGCATCTGCATTATTAAGTACTATTGATTTTACTACACGTAAAATAAAAACCTTACAATTTAAAAGCCTTCCATGGTAATAGTAAAATTGATCAATTGGACAAAGTATTATAAGTAGAAAGAGTATAAAATTAAAACCATAAATAAAAAGTGTAGTAAATGGAGTAGGCAGTTCAGTTCTTCATCTCTTCATCAGTTTACTTCATTTTAGCTCATCAAAATTTGGCGCATATGGATTATCTTTATATATATATATATATATAATTCTTCTGTGAATATGTATGTCACTGAACTTCTCTTAAACGACTGGACCGATTTTGATGAATTTTTTTTGTGTGTGTTCAAGGGGATCTGAGAATGGTTTAGATTCACAAAATAGCTCGGCAGGACAACGTCTGCGGGGTCAACTAGTATTATTATATATCAGATAGGTTTAGAATACGAATTTTTTATTCCAAAACTATAACGATAGAAATGAACGTTGCATGTTTAAAACGTTTTTCAAATTGGAATGTGAACAACCTCTGATGTTCGAGCTACGAGTACCAGGGTAGCATGAATGAACTCTTGGTGCTTGAGGTTTACGACTTACGACCATGTACCAGGCGACTGTAGACCCTGTGGTATCAAGATTTACTAGGCTCGCAGTTTAAAGATTGAACAGATAAGAAATATAGTGTTATGTACTAAAATATTATATATACTCAAAGATGATTTATTCCCTAAAACTTCCAAGCAAATTAAATGCATAGGATGTTATATTTTATATCCTTTGACATGAAATAATTTACAAATTTTATGGAACATATTGTCTTACATACCTGGTATGTACCATACAAAGATGACAAAACGAAACCTTTTCTATACAAATTATATTTTGGAATTCTGAATCCCCAGTTTAATGTTGTCACTTGTCAGGGGAGGAGGAACATGAAAACAGCGAATATTATTAAAATGCCGATAGACGGAAAATACAGTTACATCAACCAAATTGTGCAAATTCAACATCGAGACGCGATGATTTAGGGTTAGGAGTTTATGGAAAAATTAAACGCAGAGAGCCAGAGAAATATGAGCTTTATAGTTACAGCATTACAGCAGTGCATATATCTTTGTAAAGTCATGAAAAACTTTATAATTTTATTTTATTATCTTTTTGAAGGGTACTCTGTTGATACTTGGAAGGGATAAGTTTTTAAACTATAGGATGTACTTCCTAAACTCGTTGCTAATAAATTCGCAAAAAAAGAAATTAAAATTGGTTAAGCAATTTCGGGTGCAATTGAGTGAGACACTTCCGTATTGTTATATTATAAATTATAATATGTACAATAAAACGATAACGTGTCGCGTTATAAACATTATAAGTTCATTTACGTTCTCGTAAATAATAATTGTGTTGGGTCCTAACTCCTAGGGCTACCGAGAAATAATAAACTCTTTTATTACGTACGTATGAATTAAGTACAAAGCAAATAAAAGTACTGGAAGAAATATAGAGCTTATACAGCGCGGGCGGCGCTAACAAAATTTTATAACATTCCTTGACCAGTAATAAACTTGTATATTTCTCAGGCCGTATAATATTTGTGAGCGAATTTCTAATGCGTAGAATATTCGTGTCACAAAACATCTAAACGGGACAATAGTCAATAATCTAATAAATAGTTCACAGCTCGGTAAATCCTTTTTGTTCGGTATACATAAATGTATGAGTTAGCGTCTACTGCTGTTGTCCAGGCCTGATCGGCGCCGACAGCTCGGGGCTGCCAATTTACAGAGTTTTTTCGAAAATATGGCAAAATAATCTTTACTTTGAAACAAAGATAAAGGTATATCGTTCATCTAACATTGAATCTGAGGGCGCCTAGTAAATACGTATTTTAATTAAGTTTGCTCATGAAGAATCTGTAAATAACATGACATTCTATGTTTTCAAGATTACAGCAATTATAAGAAAACTTCATGGGCTGCAAAGAAATGAAATGGATTAAGCAAGCCTTAACATTTTTTAGAAATTAATTATCTAATATAGCAAATTACATAAAGTGACGACGTGATATACCTACATTTTAACTAGAGCTGAGCGATTTAGCAGCAATAAATCGACATCCGAGTATTCAGCTAAGCGAATATGTAACGGCGCTATTTGGGGCAATCGTGAGGTCAGAGCTGGCAACACTGATCCTACTTCCAGTGAGCAGACGTTTGACTGATCGCTGGCTGTTATTACGCATCACGATATGGTAATGCCAGCATTCAGACACGATCTCATCAAAAATATTTTGCATGAGTAGTGGCCAACTTCGAAGATTTTAGAACAAGTAATAAAACGGTTATCCTTCACGATAAAAAATCCACTGCGTATAACATCAATATAGTATTTAATCCTTATCCCATAGCTTGAAAGTGGCTTGGAGTCATCCAAGCCACACAAGGACAAAAATTTTAAATTTGCAAACTTTTTCAATCTTTCTATCAGCTTTTTTAACGAAAGTTAAATATATTTCTGACAACACTATGTGATATAAGTATCAATATTCAGTAGTGTCATGTATTTAAATGCGAAATTAAAATAAAGCAAATATTAACATGTTATTCCGCAGTCGGTATTAGGTATGCAAATGAAATCAATTTCAAGGCAGGGTTATAACTGCCTGCATTCTGCAAGGATTATAGTCTGTAATACAACACTGGAATTTTACTGCTATTTGTAACTACAGAGACAATGCAAAGGGTTGGCAAATCAAAATAATGTGCATCCAAATAAAATAAAATTAAACTTGTTTTTCCATTTGACTGTTTTTAACGTTACATTTCCATTTGATGAATATTAGTAAATTAAGATAAATTAGGTTTAATTAAGATTCCATTTTCTATAAACTGTGATTAAGCAATCAATTTTTCATTCCACACCTTACTGGGCTTTACACTTATAAATGTTAATTTCCAAAAGTATAAATAAGACCTGGCAACCCTAAAGTTGTATAGGTATTTTGAAGCATATTTAAGACCATAGTATAAACCTTTAACAGTAGACTATTCCATTTACAATATACATCCCTTAGATTAGCCACTTCAAGTTATCGGCCATTGTGTTAATGTGTGCGTGCGTCCCGTTGCGTCCACTATAGATGTATTCTACTGTATTTATACTGTGATCGTATTGGAGACCGTTACATAATCGGGGCATTAAAACCATCGGCTCGGTAGAATGCCTTTTATTGGGATTTCGTCTTTGAGCAGAGGTTATGAGCTTGTAATGTTTGGTTTGACTAAGGCTATAATACCGTAGCCTATGATTGCTTTTACACTGGTGTATGTTTGTGAGTTAGGAAATTTTGAGATGTTAAGGCTCATAACTACTTTTATCATTTATGCTGGTTAGTAATTAGTAGCTGTATGCGTTAGAGTTAGGCTATATTTAATTATTTAGCCAGAACTTAACAACCTTTATTCTTGTTGGTTGTGTGTTTGTAGAGGTTTTACTTTATGCGGTCACCCAATATTGTCGGTAACTGTCATCTCTGTCAAATTTCTATACAAACCGCGATTGTAAACAACAAAGTGACAACACAACAATTTGTTGACAGTCGCGTTTTGTATGGAAATGACAAATTTTTGACAGAGGTCTAATGAACCATACTGCCAATGCATAATAGTGTGCGATGAATAATAGAATGCGAATTCGAGTGCGAACTAAAGGTCTTATCCACTAGGCTCTTAATTTACGGCTAACTCCTATCGGATCAAAATAACACGGAATCTACACCCGATTCCGATCGGATTTATATGAAGTTTTGTGCTAAGTTTCGCCGTTTTAACCATAGATTATAATATATCTATCTCCTAGGTTTTATATTTGTAACTTATGATCGCTTGAAAAAATCAAACAAAACAAGTTACACTGTTTTTAGACGTATTCTATGTAGATATCGTTAATGGTCTGGTAATAATTGTAGCCTATGTGCTGATGGTTTCACAGGCAGTTTATCTGTTTATCTGTTTGTACTTGAATCCTAGTTGTTAATTGGAGCTTGAAAGCATTCGGTCTGAATTTAGAACAAGAGTATCATGGCGTGGTATTAGTCGGTGTGGGAAACAGGGACATAAACTTTAGTTTACTACGTAAATAAATCTATATGCATTTAAGTGTAGGCTGCGTACATCTTTAGGATCGTTAGGCTTTTGTCTGAAATTAGAATGACAGAAAGAAAATTATGACTTTATTATCAAAGAAAAAAATTACGTAAAATAGTAAATTAATCACACATTCCACATAGATTATAGGCCACGATGGCTATACAGCAAAATTGAGAGTTTAGGTTATCGCGAAATATTGCAAAAAATTTAAATTTAATAAACTTAAAGCTACGGGTTTTTGGCAAAGTAACGTCTGATTCTATTAACTATTTAAAATTGAGAGTATTTTAGAAGCAATATTGTGTTCATACCTCGTACGCATCAAGGTTCACTAAAACTAAATGTTTCTTGTAGGCACTATTAACGATTAAAAGGTATTTAAAACAAAATAATATATTATAAGTATATATTACTTTTTAATAATAATAATAATATATTACTTTTAGTGACATTTAAAAATACTAAAGTATTATTTCTTTTAGTTTATAATTAGCTTGCCCTAAATAGAACAAACACTAGCAGGAGCTGTATAATTTAGGATTTCTCAGTATTATATTGAGGTCGGTTAAAATTATGTTTTTTGTGGCTCTTTCGAAGCGGAGTCCGGTCTCAAACGGTTGTAAATTGACTCTTAATATCATAATTCTATTAGTTCCGCCATTAGACTACTGTTTTTTAACGTTTTATGCCATTGGAGTGTTCTAATCACATTTCTAGGAAAAATATTAGGAAGGTAGCCAATAAAGTTGCCGCTCGAATAATTTTAAAGCGACTGCGGACTTAATTTTTTTTTTAATTTCGACCACGTGGCATTATTTGTATAGCCTCGGCGTTTATAAAGTTAGAAAAAAACTCTAGTCAACGGCTTGGTTGAGCATTAGTTATGCAATAAATTTTACCTAGAAATAAGATATTCATACAAGTAAATACATTTTAAGGAGACCACTTTTACAAAGAATTGGCGCGATTTTACCTGGTAAGTGATCGGTACTTTAAAGTTGTCACTGTGTGTTTTCAAGAGTTATTTATTTGTTACTCAAGAAAAGCAAAATAACGCAGTATGAAGTGTATAACTTGTTTTTATGTTCAGATTTTTAGGACTCTTTTGAGGACTTCAAACTTCAAGAAATATTCGTCTGCGTTTTATTTCAAGGACACGCTTAAGCTAGTCTACTTTATATTTAGTACGGTATACCAAGTTTTCAAGGACACAGCCGAGTTATTTTACTGTATGGCATTTATAGTGTGTCCGGCTAATTTGTCCGGGGTCGTTGCTCTCGGATCTGTGTTAGCGGGTCGCCCCGAATTTCATTACCTACTATGTACATTGTAGGGTGTTTTCGACCATGTTTATTGTTCATAGTGTGTAATTTAATGCTAAAAAGGTTAGCTTAGTGCGAAACTAAAGACTAGAGTAAATTTAATCAATAAACCAGTAGGAAACCTCTTACCGAGATTTACATTTTTTTTTACAAATATTTGATTAGAAAATGGCTTCTTTTTGCCAGGAGACGCAAAAAAGTGGGATAATTTTAGCCTTGAAATATTCGTAGAAATCTCGGGAAGTTTTGTATGGGAAGTTACACAAAGTTTTTTTTAACTCTGTAATCATCAAGTTAAAAAAAAAAACATTTCTCAATATAAACTAAACACATAGGTTAATCTACAAATACCTCCATTAACCGAATACCTATGTACGTTAGATAATTGAAAATTTCCGATAAATCTCTCGATTGCAAACAAAAAGCCCGCACTCGAAGTACTCGAATGGGGACGCAAAATGGAGTGAAAAAACTCACGCAAACCCGCCACCGGCTCTTAGGCACGGAGTACAGAGTTGTACTCATTATACTTACAAGAGATGTTCTGTCTATACTAGCTTACGATGGTACATAATTAATCTATATAATAACAAGTGAGAGGAAAACTCTGTACCCCTTTTTACGAAAGACGCGTAGATGTAAAATCACGAAATTTCTCCCAGTTATAGTTGATGTGGAGGAGGAGCATGGAGTACCGATGTTATTTCAGAATATGCATTTATTTTTGCATATTTTTCATAAATAAAACGATACCTACACTATAATGCTCACTCTACAATATTTTGATATACACGAAATACTCTTTTGTTTATGGTTAAAGTCAGTTATTTTTTAAAAATAAAATTTAATGACCTGGCAATGTGACTTTTATGCCATCTCGGGGTAAGTTTTTCTCGATTTAAAACCATATTTTCAACCGAATTTAGTGACCGTATTAAGTATTAGGAAAACCTGAGATTATTTCAAACTGTATGATAATTGATATCCAAGATTTCTTAGTACGTACTACCATAGAGAAATAATTGGTCTATGGTACTACGTATATTTTATAAGCCCGCTAACTAACTAATCCAAGTCCATAGAGTGCATTACAATAATTCTAAAATAATCTCGAATTATGAATCAACAACTACGGTGCTATTTATATCCAAGATGAGAATCCTATTTTGGTAGTCGAGAACAACAATAAACATAAACAATCTTTATTATTATGCTAATTCAAATATCTTGGTAATGTTCGCTTTGAGTAACTCTATACTGGCTAAACTCATTTCGGTTAAGTTTTTAGATGATATTTATTATTTCTATACCATACAGCCAGCTAAATGGGAGTTAGTAGAGATAGTTATTATAAAAGATAATGTTTTTTTTAAAACGTGTGTTTGTTACATTTTCTTTATGATATTTTAACGAAATGCCAAAACTAAAAGACTTTTAATATTTAACATATGTCTCCAGTTAGGGGCGGGGGTTATAGTTATTTAATCTGTTAAATATTTTATAAAAAAGAAATGTATCTCGACATGATATCACTTTAGGAGTTTAAAACAAACATCGCTCGCTTGGAGACGGCCATAAAAAAAGTATTAGAATTCAAAACCCGTGTGCCAGGTGCCAAATCTGAAACAGGCGGAGAATTTTAAACAACTTCATTGTTTTATTGATAGTTTTGTATAGTTTGGTTGACGTGAAGCTCAACCTTAAGGCACCGCTGTCTTAGGAAAACCAGCGTAAATTACTACTTTTTTGGTATATAGATACTATGAGATGTTTCTGTAAAAGTTTTATTTTTTGTTTAATAAATAAATTAATAAAAAAAATAATAAAGTGTCTCGGAAAAGGAATAATGTAGTTGTAACGGGATGTCCGTTTACCGCGCGATAAACAATATTTTCGACGACATAAACTTTGTTAGTAACTATAAACATACAGAGAAACACATTTTCGCATTTATAATATTAGTATGGAAGTATGGATTGTAGTCATCATAAGCGTAAAGTTCGTAGTTATTAACTCATTAAATTATATACCTACGGGTAAAGTGAGTATTGGCACCTGAACAATTGACCAGAATATGTCGCCCAAGGCAGTAGGTTAATTGTTGGCGGAGGTGCCAATAACGCCTTTTATATTCATAGCTATTCGACAAACGACACATAGAAAATATATATTCTTATAACGTAGCACTCTAAGGGCCTGTTTCACCGCTTACAAATAGTCTACTTATTTGACAAATATAACTTTATTTGTCAGATTTTGTTTGTAGAATCTGTCAAAAAAGTTGTGGATAGTCTAGCAAGAACTTTAACAATAATCAGTGAAACAGGCCCTTATTATAGCTAGCTGATCCGACAGACATCCAGTTGGAAAACTGTGATGTATGTTACATCACAACCCATAAAATTTTCAATTTTTTTCGCTTCCACCGTTGCCACTTTCACAGTGAACTCTAATGTTATAAATGACACACACAACCTAAAGTAATATCATCCATACAAAAGAGATAACATTTTTGTGATTTATGCGTTTTTTTTATGATATTTAGGGAACAAGCGAGCCGACGGGTTACCTGATGGAAAACAACTGCCGTCGTCAATGGACACACGTAGCATCCGAAGAGTCACAAGTGCAATGCCGGCCTTTATGAGGGAATAGGAAATGGGAATATAGGGGGAATTAGGGAAGTTGGACCATCGGTAAGCTCACTCACTGAACCACCACAGCACAATACCGTTCCACCGTTCCGTTTCCAGTTTTCTGTCACTCCGGTTAAACCGGCCCATTCGTGCCGAAGCATAGTTCTCCCACGGCAACGAGCATCCGTATTATGTACTTGAGATCGGAAAATGTCTCATTTGTACGCGCCTCCACCGGGGTTCGAACCTGCGAGCCAAAGGTTATCCAGGAGGCGTACATATTGTAAAATTATAAATTGAGAAGAAAAACTTTTAATTCTAATATAATATAATAAAACTAGACACGGACCATATTTTATCGAGTTCTTCGAAACTACACCGAATGTCTAAATTAAATTCTGACAAATGAAATTCATCAGCCACTTAAAACCGATCACGATACCGCTAGAATCGTAAAATTTTCGGCCATTTGAATATACGAATCAATTTATATGTTAATGTCGCGATATTTGGCATTGTTTTTTGTAATGTCTGAGGTTGTAAACGTACATAAATTATTCATTCTGTTCGGTATCGGCGAGGCCAGATGCATGATATTTATTACGCTACCTCACTTAAGTAACGTATATCCTTTAAGTTTGATAAATTTAGATTTTTAGATATATTCCGCGAAATAAACTTCAACCTGCAAGTAAAAATGCGGGTTGAATACCTCGACGCGCGTTTCGCCCCAACACCGGAGCATCCTCAGGATGTCGACTCTACAAACTTAAGGCTATGGATTTCCGCAAAGTAGCGCCTGATTCTATTAACTAGCGTAAATCCTTCCAATTTGAATTAATTTCGATCAATACTCAAATATACGAGTATGGCGATAAGGAAACTCAACTACCATTTAGTATTGGTTACTTTAACGCACACTATAACATTAAGATTAAACGAAATCCGATCTTTGGACATTTTTTCGCACAGTTACGCTTTTTAAAGTTAATTAAACATTTTTTTTAATTTTCAAACTTCCAGTCGAAACATGTTAGATCTAAGACGGACTAAATGCTACACAAAACACGAGATAGGCACACACAAATTTTACACACACACACATAACATAAACACACTGAAGTTCTATCTCTTATTATTGTTACACGCTATATTTATAAGGCAAACAATATGTTTAATAAAAAAACCAACGCGTCTAGATGTCTCTTTTTAAATCGTAGTCAATCTTTGCTAAATAGAAAGCATTATTTTCAAAGTTCTCAACAGCGTTAAAGAATATTCAAACAAAACAAATAGAATATATAAATCTGTTTAACGTTTATTAATAAAGACCGTTTTCCCAGCGCTTGGAATAAAGGAAAACTGTGTCTCGAAGCCACACCCGGAAATACTCTATTTAAACTTCCATAAACTCGTTCCGGGTTAGAAAAATATGTATGTAATTCTTAAGATAAACTATTTAAAATAAATATTGTGCTATTTTAGGAAGTATAAATAAGGTCTAAAATACGCGCAAAAAATCGCGTCGCCTCGATTAACGTGAGCACTAATACAATATTTATGAAGGAAGTACAGGCGGAAGACTTGACAAGGTGACTATATTTACTATGATTTGACGCACAATGCTTGAGTATTTGACGGCTAATTCTGACAGGTGAATTGGCCACATTATGACGTGATTTTAGTATTGTCATATATACGGTACACTCTTTGTTTCCGCTTGCCTTTCTTTTCGGTAAATTTAAAAATGAGTTTTATTCAATTCATGT
Source organism: Cyclargus thomasi (assembly GCA_026546445.1). Lineage (NCBI taxonomy): Eukaryota > Metazoa > Arthropoda > Insecta > Lepidoptera > Lycaenidae > Cyclargus > Cyclargus thomasi. The sequence goes on from JAOTAV010000006.1 coordinate 1,257,591, forward strand.
AATTCGCGAGTGTCACTAATATGTGTACTACACCTTAAACGAACGTGTGTTTTTATTTGATTATCCATCGTGCACGCCCTAATGATGCAACCAATCGGCTTGAATTAAGGCACATACTAAATTGAAAGGGTGGAGAGTAACATAGGCAACTTTTGGTCTTAGAAAAACATCGTGTTCCCCCGAAACATTCGTATTTTTCTGCGATATTCGAACTCCATCCAACCGAATCCACGGGCAAAAATTAGTAGAATATAAGTTAAAATTTCAATAAAATACCGTCATATATTATGTTGAAAATAGTTTTCACGAAAGAAAGGACCTACAGGAAAAGTATGTGTAATTCCTAGTAACAGGCGATATAGTTAGCACATAATAAAACTCGTTAATTTACACTTTATTACAGTTTATGGCGAGCTCGCGTGTTGCTTGTGCTCTCTTTAACTTAAATAAAGCTATACGAATTAAATCAACAATATTTATTGGGCCAACACAGTACGAAATACAAAAAGTCCTAAATAGTTTGCTGTTTGATTTCTGGAAAATACTAAAACGTTAAATATTTTTCGCTTTAATAGCTTTATTTCGTAGCGCACAGCCAAATAAATATCGCTGATTCAATTATGTTATGCAGGAGTAGTTTTATAGTCTCCAAGTGTGTACACAGGAGCACTCTATCTTCCTTTACCCTCATAACCCAGTGGGACGGATGACCGACACGACTGGTGAGAGATCAGGCGCTGGACTGACTTTTTACATGCCCGTCCAACGCATGGATCATCTTGCTAGTCAGACAATCAGGCGATCAGCCTGCATTGTCCTAACCAAACTTGGAAATAACATGTTTTCAACGCGGGAATCTAAACAACAAACCTACGCACAATTTGTCTAAGTATTTTGGTTATTTAAAGACAAAATTCGGTACTTAACCGATTGTTTATAAAAGTATTTAATACCAAAAAGATAAAATGATAATAATAATTACTAATTAAAAACTTCAACACTTAGCAACAAGACAAGAAAACATAAGTAAAATCAGATAAATTTTAGAAAACCATGTATTATTCATTAAACAAAGTATACACGAAAAATCATTTTCTAAAATAAACTTATAGTACCGCCGTCCTCAAGCTAAAAAGCCGCTATGTACAAAAAGTACTTTTTGAGTTATGAGTAAGTAAAAGTAAAAAACGCCGCAGTTTTTCTATGGGCTTGGTACTTACATAACGGCAATAGTAAGTTTAATAACTCGATGACTATAAAAACTACAAAAATTTAGCTAAGACACATCGTTAGACCTTTTTCTTCTGATTATGATAACATCAAAATGTCAAAAACGACAAGATGTTGGTTAACGGCATTTAAGCTTGAGGACGACGGAGTAGTAAAACGGATCAGTGGAACGTTCACACAATTTGTACGGGTTATTTATAGTGGAGCCGAAATATCTGCTATTAATTAACGTAAACATTTTTTGAAGTCCCTCCTTAAAGTTCGAAACACGCGGTTGAAAGGTTTACAACGATATAAATACTTTAATACAGACCAACTACTCATCATAAATTAGTTACAAATTCCATTTACACTTCAGATAAGAAAAGATTTGTTTGTTTAGAATTTGTTAGTTTAGATAGAAGAAAGTATCAAAACGATTTGGTGTAGGTAATCTCGTAAAATGTGTGGCTATCTCCGATTTTACTTTCATATGAGCGAAGTTGCAGGATTAAGTAGTAAACCGAAAGTTAAGTCGATCCATATAAGAACAAAAACCGAACCAATTTTATTACCAAAAGAAAAAAAACGGCAAAAAGACACGCTTGTTGAATGAGAGCCCCTTTAAAAAAGGGCAAAAATCTAGAAAATATGCCTGATATACTTTAAAAGTTCTAAAACCTATTCTTTTTCAAACAAAAACGTTTCAAAATCACAAGGTTTTTAGTTAGCATGCAGTGCGCAGGCATATTATGCAAATTTTTATTGTCATGTCACTTATTTACATTTTCCGGCAATGCGATAAAAACTATTTGTATTAAATAAACATTAAATACCCGAAAATAATTAAAATACAAAACAGGAATCAATTAAAATCCTATTAATTTATTTAAAAAGTTACAAATTCCATTTAAAAAAAAAATATTCAAAGTCGCGGATATCTTATCCGAAGTTGTTTACATAGTTAAGATAGTAGTACAGTAGTACACAAGATAGTAAACAAAGCTCTTACTTGCGTAAAGTTTCTTCCAAGACATGTCTGCGCGGTGTCTCTGTGACAAGTGGGCTATCATATCATATCGGGTGATAAGACGAGGCCGCTGCAAATTCGCGAGGTCTGCGCGCGGCCTTCGCGGGAATTAGCGATTTACATAACGCATTAACGTACACACTTATGAATTGTTTAAAATTCGGCATTGGTGACTTCTTTGTAGTGGCGCGTTTTTCAATGCAGTCGTTGCGGTCACTTAAGACCTAGTAAGCTTAAGGCTTAAGTGTCTTGTCTGTCTTTGCTAGGTTCAGTTTCGAAGTCATAATCGTCACAACGTGGTTTTTGAATGTACAACATCTACAGTCGTTTCTGTCACTTCCGTAAATACCTCCATGCTTTTGATACACAGTTTAATGTGGGACATATCGAAAGGACAGTTTCCGATCTCAACGGAATATAGGACTTCAATCAGTTTAAAAATTTATCTAAATTCCACATTACACAATATGATGGCATGCATGACTCTACTTTTTGATAAAAAAATCGATACATTTTGGTGACTTATCACATAGTCGCGCCGATTAGTAATTAGTCATTCATTTAATATAGCTTAGTACGTACGAGCATCTGATGTTGATAGCGAGATCGCTGACGCAACACAAGGAACTTGTTATAAGGAAGCTCACTGATATTCTGATTAGTCGCCGAATTTGTTTATTGACTGCATAAAAGAGTTAGCATACGACGGTGCGGGATGAGGCGCATCGCATTTTATACACAATTTTCACGCTCAAATATTTTTATTTTTATAAAAAAATGCGATGCGACACGCCTGGTAAACAATGTGCGCGAGGCTTAAATGCAAGATCATCAAGAATCAGAGTTATCGACACGAGTTAACCTACTCGACTCACTAATATTATAGATGTAAAGATTTTACTTAATTGTTTGTCATCTTTGATAAGTACCTATATTGTATATTCGTATACCAAGGATCTGATGATGGAGCTGTATTAGCTTTGTATATTTTAATAACAAACAGTTAAAGGTTCTTGTCTTTCTATTAATCATGAGTAACGTTTCAAGTAAAAGAAATGTCGGGCAGGGCTAATGATATCTACTAGTTAGTGGACAAAAATAGTACTACGTAGTTGTTTATAGAAAGGAGGAAAACGGGGCGGTATCATTGTGATTCAGAGTATTATGAAATGTTACAAAACTGTTAATTTTACTTTTTTTTCATTTATTAAGTTGAGTGCTGGAAAAGGGAATATTTTGTTTCTGAACTCGATTCGTTTAATCGATCTTAACAATTATATTATTATTAGAGCTCGTGTCTAAAGTGTTGAATGACTTAGATATAAACGTATGTAATTATTAAGGACCTGATTCTTGTACGTCGAATTGCTGTTTTATCAGAGTATATTGAACCAAGAAGGCCATTCATATAAAAAAAAACCGCGCGGCTTGCTCGTGTGCGCTCTAATAATAATTAATCTATAGTATCTATTCACAGCCGCATACACGCAAAGAAAATCTTGGCGTGATAGCCGTAGTACGGTTGTAACTATGACGTCGCACTCACACAAAACTGGAAGGCTCTAGTGGCACTGGCCGTGTTCGGTAGCGTTTTTGACGCATGCGCTGTAAAATTTTATACCGCGCGGTACAAGACGTACGCGGTACAAGACAGAACATGCGTATAAGAGATTTTGCGCGCGCATGCACCCATGCAAAAACGCTACCGAATACGGCCAGTGTGCCACTAGAGCCTTCCAGCTTTGTGTGAGTGCGACGGCATACTACGTCCTACGACGCACACATGTAAGCCGCGCGGCCCATTTCAAATAAGATGATTTACTTTAGTTTTATACTCTGGTTTTATGGCTTTCGCTGACTTGGACCAGAGAATCAGAATCTTTCATCTCACCGGAAAATACCTACTCAATAAAGATCAAGTTATTTAATTAAAATAATCTGAACGTGTTAGAACATTGGAAATTCGGGTGAAATTCGTTGACGGGAGTTAATTGGCGTTAACACTGAGCGATTAATGTGCGATCATTAGGCATATTAATTGCCTCATACCGACCGAAATGGGATTTAGATGTGCTGGAATGTTCCACGTTCACTTGGTTGTCTGTTGTTACTAGCAGAATGTAGTAGTTATGCGTTTTTCGTATTAGTTCTAGGTGTAAACCAAATATAATCGTGAACATACTAGATATATTGTTATAATTAATGTGAATGATTGTTTTAATATTTCTCCCACGTTTTAGCGTCCGTAGCTTAGTGAGTAGTGAGTAAAAGTACCAAAGATCTTAATCTTTGGTTCACACTCGAGAGGGTGCAGGCTCGGCTCCGGTAGAGGCGTGTACCAATGAGACATTTTCCGAACTCAAGTACATAATATGGTTGCTCATTGCCGTGAGAGAGCCATGCTTCGGCTCGAATGGGCCGTCTTGACCGGAGTGATACCATGACCTTACAGAAAACGTGTGCTGTGTTTCGTTCAGTAACTGAGTTTGCCGGTGGCCAAACTTCCCTAATCCACCTATCCCTATCCCCTCATAAAGGCCAGCAACGCACTTGCGACTCTTCGAATGTTACGAGTGTCCATGGGCGACGGCAGTTGCTTTCCATCAGGTAACCCGTCT
>JAOTAV010000006.1:1270377-1298309 GCA_026546445.1 Cyclargus thomasi
TGTTACGTGCACGTTGTGTTCACTCCTTAGAGAGATACATTCCTAGATTATATTAATTTTGTAATCTGATATATATATACTGCAAGCATTGTGAATTGTATCTTTTTTTGTGAACCAAATAAAAAAAAAAAAAAAAAAAAAGTGCGCGCTATTAACATCTACTAATATTATAATAAAGGGCCGTCAGAACTTTCTGAGTAACGTTATTTCGTCGAAATTCAAAACATCGATAAGAAAATCGCAAAGCGTGAAAATATCTAAGTTTTTTGGTTTGGGTAATATTTAAACAGTGTTTAACTAATCAAGAGTCCTTTTCTGGAATATTGATAATAAAACAAAATATTTTTATATAACGGTGTAATATTATAAATGCGAAAGTGTGTCTATCTGTCTGTCACCTTTTCACACCCAAACCACTTAACCGATTTTCATAAAATTTGGTATGTATTTGGATGTACCTTGTGTCCTGGAGATACTTTTTATCCCGGAAAATGTTCCCGAGCAATAAACGATTTTAATGCAACGGAGTTGCAGGCGTCATCTTTTTTGAAACAAATAAACAAAAGTTTTTGTGCTAAAAGTATTCAAAATAGCATAGGTCGTTTTATTGAAGTTTCCTTTCCTTCAAGGGATACAGAGCGGGAAGTAAAATATGAATTCGGCGGCTTACTATGACATCTCGCTATCTAATCGAGTTAGCTGTACAAACTAGATATGCGTTATCAGGCCCAGCAGCAACAATTATTATCATCGAGCCAACAACGCGCCCACTATTTACTTTCTAGTGACATGATGCCTTCATATTTCGACGTTATTATTTAATTTGCGAGAAGTTACCGTTTGCCCTATCTTGTAATAGTTCCTGCCAATACTCGATAGGGATTAGCGTAAATACATCGACTCGTATAGTCTGCCTAAGTTGGACCAGAGAGAAAACCTTCCAAATTCAAAAATTCTGTAGATGATATCAGTGATATCACACAATGGTAGAGTGGAAAAAAGGTTTTGATCAGTTATCCTAAACCCGAGTATATCAATATAAGTTTTTGTAAATAGTAAAGTGTTATTCTCATTGACATTTATCGCAAAATGTATTGTTTGCTATAAATTAAATACAATGTGTGTAATTTGAAGTATAATTTATTTGCTTTTCTTAAAAATCAGACTCCTAATACTAGATGGAGGGACAAAATCCTTTTTCCCATATCTATGTCATTTTCAAAATCTTTTATAAAAATATTATATATTTAGAGAAAAACATGTCTTACATAAAAATCAAAAGATCATTTATGTAGAATACTCGTGATTAAGTATCAAAATCATGAAATCCAAATGTATTTCAATTTTAACCGAAAACAAAAGACTGTCGGAATAGTGTTGCTAGTCCAAAGAAATACAAGGTTCAACTTATAGTAGCCAGACATAGAAATAAATAGTATTTTAATATCGCAAGTGACCGCTAAAGGTGCTGTAAAATTTTGCCATACTAAAAAAGTACGTAGTCGCTATCGTGTCTCGGCAAATACTATTGCTTCAAACTCATGATAAAGCCACAGGTTTTGTAAGTTTTTATCTTTTTTAATTCAGCCCTAGTTCAGTTCTTTTAAAAACAAATCCCTTAGCCCTTAGCAATACACAAATTGACTGTTCCTGTCCCTCGAGCGACTAGGATTCCGTCTAGCAGGCAAAACACTGTTTAACTGTTGTTAAATGACAAAACTTGTATGACGTTTCGTGCCAAGTAACTTGGACCAGTTTTTCTATGAAATCAGCAAGCGAGCGGACAGGTTATCTAGATTCTAAACGTCGACTAGACTAGCCAAGTTTGGAACATGCAAGTAGCGACAATAATATTATAATAAAATATGTATCAATTGTTTTGTTCCTTTGCACGACCCGAAAAGTTTTAGCGATAAAAAGTTACGACAGTTGAACCATTAAAGGCCAGACCATAATATTATTAATGCGGTTTTAACTTATGCGGGTAGGAATTAAACCGTACCGCCTTTTTAACTGACGGAGCACAGAAAATATGAATCAATATATAATTAAAATTAAAAATAATGTAATTACACGACCGCTACACTTCCTGTTTTTCATTATTGATAAAATTTCTAAGTTAGGCTTTTGCGATAAAGCGTTTTCCTACGAGATACGAGAATGTTAAAACTTGTAAAGTTTATTCCCAAAAACATTTATGTAATTTATTATTACAGTAGGTAGGTTTATTATAAAAGCTACTAAATACTATAAAAAAGCTTCGTGCAGCTTAAATTTGAAATAATTGCTTTTGTGCTGCTTGCCGTTAGTGTAAGTTTTTTTCTAATAACTATGATATTACTTTAAAGTTTTCGAGGGTCTTCAGCTAATATATAAAATTTTCGTGTCACAATTTTCGTTGCCATACTCCTCCGAAACGGCTTGACCGATTTTGATGAAATTTTTTGTGCTTATCCGGCAACTATGAGAATCGGCCAACATCTATTTTTCATTCCCCTAAATGTTATGGGTTTTTTTTGGCAAAACAACGTTTGCGGGGTCATAAGTATTAAATTTTGTTACAATTATTCGCATATTATTAACCAAATTCGTCATTAAGGCACCAGATTATAACATCCGTTACATTTTATTCGTGTTGGCTTGCAACGATACCGCTTCTGGTAACTGACGAGGGATTTTCAGCCGTATACTAGATATTAATAAAGGATATTATATTGCTCTTATATCTGCCAGTTATAGTTCGTTTTGAAGTGTTTGTTCTGTCAAGGGCAGTGTTATCTGGGTGTTAGGTTACTAGAGTGCTGGCGCTCCAGGAATTGGAATATGACGCCGGTTAGAAGTTAGTTATTAGTCAATGAATGTATTCTATGTTATATTTCGCTGGCAGTTACGTGATATTCCTGTGAAGCTACCGCCGCTAGTTCTAGAAGAATACGATGCTGGTTGCAGTGGCGTAAGTATACCGTTCAAGGTCCGTGGCAAATTCGTTTTCGTTCCTTTATGTTAATCCAATACAAAACACGTTAAGCGGTTATTGTAAAAAATAATCGCTAGCCATTTGTCTAGGGGGGCTTATCGGGGGCCCCTGCCGGCTGGGGGCTGGCATTTTGCCGGCTTGCCACCTTATAGTTACGCCACTAGCTGGTTGCGTTAATCATATTATAAGAAGCACGTCGCAGTATCTAGACGCTAGAAATTATATAATATAACAAACGCGAAGGTGTGTCAGTCTGTCTGCCGTCTGATACAAAACATGACTTAAGTATTTGATACCGATATGCCTATAGTATATAGTATCTGGCGGTAAATCCATACTTTTTTCTTATGAAAACAAAGCAACTCTTACTTTCCCTATTCCTTGTGTACCAATGGTACAATGGGACCCTATTGCTAACTTTGTCTCTCATAGACTAACACGTTATCTGTGTGTCTGTCTGTCTCCAGGCTGTATCTCAAAACGGTTATAGCTAGAGAGTTGAAATTATCATAGAATATGTATTTCTTTTGCCACTATAACACCAAATACTAAAAACAATATAAATTAAATGTTAAAGTGCTCTCATACAATAAACGTGTTTGTTTGACGGTATCGTCCTATTGATACTAGATGGCGCAGCAATTTATAAGTCTACATCGCGCTATCGATGCTATGCCCGTTACTGTTCAACAGTCAACTTTTAGAAAGACGTTTTGTCCATTTTTAGCTTTACCGGTACGGAACCCTACGTGCGCGAGTGTAACTCGCACTTGGCTTGTTTTTAGAAATTTTAGCCCTTTCTCAAATACAATTCATATTTATTTGTAAAACGACAATAGCTTCTCCTTACCTAAATTAATGTAGGCATTGACCATTGTATTTCGCAATGCAGGGTTATAGATGAGTTTACGACGACAAAAGTGTTGTAAAATAGACCCTTAGTAGTAAATTCTGGCGTTAAACTTTCTCTCATTTCACGCATTATCTCTGTTTCATAGAACACAATATGCTGGACGTAGACAAATTAGAATTTTAGTATAGAAAAAGAGAAATCTAAAGGGCTATAAAATAAGGTTAGTTAAAAAAATAATTACCTAGCTACCTTATTTATATACCTTTATACCATCTTAACAGTGGCGAAACTGACATCTGGAGGTAAAATCTTTCGACTGGGCATTAGTGCATATTGTCTCGTTGATCAAACTGTAAGAAAATATTTCTGAGCTCGCAGCCTCTTGTGCCGGGGCTCTGACACCCTATTGTTACGAGTTTTACGACTATTTAAAGCTATTGTAAGTGTATGTAAGCTCTCATCAGTTCATAATCAGACTTCAAATAACCACTTTGTAACTTGTCGTCGTATTCCTTTTTTTCTAGGGCCTATACTGTCCCACTGGGCAAATGCCTCCCCTAAGGTGTTCCATGTTACTCGTTCTACCCAGAACAACGCCAGCCTGGCTGTAGACGTATTTCTTATTTTATGTTACTACAATTACTATATTTTCGTTTTTACTATTTGCTTTTAAAAACATTAAAAATGATGGCACTGCTATAACAAAGTTTTTGCTTTATATTTTGAAACAATGGAAAAAGAAAACTATACGTATTTTGTTTGCAACTGGTCCTTTAATTACTAATAGCTACTCAAGAATTAAATTAATTTCATTAAGACACAAAAATGATATTGCAAAAGGCGCCCCCATTAGTCGAGTCGCATGTTTGTACCATATTGGGTGACCGGCTAGGTTTCTTCAGTTGATGTGTTGTAATTAGTCGGAGTCAGTGACTAAGAAACAGCATTCCACTCGGGATTACTTACACGTCTTACCTGTTAATGAAATACATTCCGATGACCGATCAAGCGAGTACCAATCGATGACAGTAGCCACTGGACAGGTTTTAAGGCGCCCTTCGCCAAAATTAATGGAATTTTCCACTTGCTGCTCCTGGCTCCTCAGTGGAGACTGCGTAGGGCCCTAAAGTCGCCAATGGTAACTCTGAGCTACGAGTACTAGGACCGGAGAGGCGAGTGCGAGTTTTTCTTTTACGTTCGATCGTGAACGCGTCTACATAGGATTTGATATGGGATTTGTACAGCACCACCTAGCGATGCTCACGTTTAGATGTACACATCGCATATAAAAATCTTAGTAAACCTGAAACGCGTTCACTGTCGAACGTCAAAAAAAACTCGCTCTCTGCAGTCTCTGTATGTTTTAGGAATGTGTATGCTTACACAGCCGTCAAAGAAAATTCTTCTCAGCCCAGTTGCTATGGTCTCTTTTGTTAGAAATCGGATGAAGAATCTACCTAACAGTTCTCTAATTTATGTTCCTACCATTAACATCGTAACTTCAGCAAGATTCATTGTTTCAAACGAAAGCTGTAAGTATCCATTTGTCAGACTACCTGAATAGCTTGAGAAATGTAACAATATGTTACAAGCTACACTCTCCTCCAACAAAACCGACCTCATTTGTATTGCATCAAGAAAAGCCATTAATGTACCCACGTTCTTAAAATTCAACCAAGAGGATAAGAAGGTAGTAGTTTGTTTAGGTATTATTAGATTTGGATAAGTCGTCCTCATCGATTTTTGCAACTAGGCAAACTATCGTGAGATTGGCAGTCCCAACTCTTCTAAGATCATTGAAAAATAATGGCAATGAAAATTCTACTAACTCGAACATTCTGCAGAATGTACTTAAGAACTTCTAATGTGCCTTTACTCATTAGCTGGGTATAAAATGGTATAACTTGCTTTTAGGTTTCGTATATATCCTAAATCCAATTTTGAATATCATAAACGAGGCTTTTATACAGTCTATCAGAGAAGTAGCGCGGCTAAATGCATTCTCTTCGCAGTCGCCAACGCAGATCGTTCAATAGCTTACGTAATAGATGGAGCAAAAAATCTTTAGTCATAACCATTGTAAAGTTTGTTCCGGGTTCAATTATTGAATAGGCTGTACATAATTTAATTTGCTCTTTAATTGTTGGTAATTATGTTTGTTTTATCTCACTGATGAGTGTTTATCGTGATTCTTATTTACACATCCTGGATTATGTTGAAAACTTCGTTTAGTTATATAAATTAGAAAATATTATATGTAATTTGTAGATGCAGAGTAGATCAAAGCCTTTTATTTTTAGATAACATTTGTATCCAAAATTGATCGAGTTAAAGTAAACCTTATGTTTAGCAAATAGACCCAACTTCAAGCTAAAAATAATATGGAATGCAATTTTCTAGAATTACGGTCTTGCTTTGACTCTTAGGATCAGGTTATTCAATGGACCATATGATATTCATTTTCCTTGTTCTTGCAATTCAGAACTATTATTTTTTGAAAAAAATAATGGGACATAAAGGACTAGGATAGGAAAAAAATAAAAATAAAAGAACAATAAAATTAACATATTTTGACTATAATTCAATAGAAATGCAGATGGAAATAAAGAAAACTTACAAGAAAATGTCATAAACAAGCTTTAGGCTTAATTTTTTTGTACGTAAGAAAATACAATAGTCAATTTCTTTTGAAATGTTAACTTACGATTGGAATTAAATTAAAAATAAAAATTAAATACTTAATTACAACTGACATAGGTACTAGAGTAACTAAACTAATGTCCGTTATATTAAATGACTGGTGATATATAATCTAACATTAAGTTACAATAAATTGTAGGATTTTATGTCCGTTTAAATAAAAAAATTAAATAAATCAGCTTAAATGGTTTATAATTCGTAATGAACTGATAATAAATAATATTCGCGAAATTTATGAAAAACGCTTAACACTAGATACTTAAAATTAGGTACAAAATTATTAATATTCTGTGGTCACCATGCTACGACCGAGACGGAGAAAAACTGAAAATAAATAATATAGAGTACACTACTAGTTACCGATTACCACCTAGCTTACGCTAAATAAGAAAAACGGTTTGGCAATTCGTTTTTATTGCTTATACACATGGATTAATATACAAAAATACATCTGTGTACAATACAGCACGGAAATAATACAGTATCATGGTAATATATTATTATCGAAGCGTATCCCACTCTTCCTATCAGAATTTCTCCTAATCATTTAATTGGTCCCTTAATTAAAACGTTAAACTTTCTCGTATAAATATTACAAAATATCACACTTTCGATTCAAAGAAAAAAATCTATTCTACCTCGAAACTAATCGCTTAGTTCTGTCAAAGTACAAAAGTAGTAACTGCGCCGATTCGAATACGATATTCAGAATAGACAATAAATAAAAAAAAACATTCTATCTCGATCAACTAAAAATTAAATATATCAGATTTGTTTACATAGTAAAAGGCACTCGTGTGAGGGTAGCGGGGTCGGGCGCGGCTGGAAGCCCCAGTAGAGTGCCGCGCTCGCCCCGTGTCGTGGTCCTACGCTAATTTCAGTATAACTTATATATTACAAAATATATTATCTGAGAAAACTCGGGAGATAGACGGGTTCGGGAGCTCAATGTATTTTTTGTGTGCGGCGTCGAGCGAGAGGACCGTATCAGACTCGAGAGAGGATGGAAAAAACGATCACCGAAAGCTCCAAACAGGTTTCGGCTCGCTCGCTCGACGCAAAAAGGAAAAATCCTCGCAGACGCGGCCGCAGGGCGGCGCGCCGCAGGATCGACCTGATAGTAATTTTTAAATGAGCTTCGGATGATTGATACGGCTAGCGGGGTCGGCCCGCACCGATAAGCGCGCTGCTCAATTCGATACCTATCACGTTTTGCAGCGTAATTTATGTTCACGAAGGTGGAATCAGTGGGGCTGCTCAGCTCGATATCTACCGATTCGGCAGGGAGGTACCCATATGTGTCTTGGCGTCTATCTCCCGAGTTTCGTACGGAGTGGTGTCCGGCCCATCGGAGCGGATCCCGTCTCGTCGACGCGCGCGCCGTCCGCGTGCAGTGCGGCATCGCAGTTTGCCATCTATATAAAGTTATAATTAAAGAGACTCGAAATAAATAATAAATTATTACCTTAAACTCTTAAAAATAGATCACGAGCGCCCTCTCGCGGTACGTTGCCGAGCGCGTTCGGGCGGGACAAAATAAATAAACGTTCTACGAGCTAACTTTACAGAGACCATCGCTCGACGGAGAATCGCATCGGGAGGACTTCCGCGAGCTATGCAATAAATATCTAAATAATATAAGGTGCCATTTACAAGTGCGTGCCGACAACTAAAGACTCTAAACTTTCGAGACGCCGGCGTGCGGTACTATCACACAATACTACGTCGGGTGCGTCGGAGAGCATCGGTGTCCCGGAGATCATTCGTTGAGCGGGCGCGGACGCGACGCGCGCCGAGGAGCGCGATCTGGAAGACGACGAGGAGGCACTAGGGCGACGGACGACTCGGAAGCTACGCTCGATTCGTTCGCTCGGGGACTAGTCGATCGACGGGGTTAGGCGATGACGAGGTCGCCGAACGCGGAGGAAAGGCGGTTGAAGACCGGCAGCCGCTCCTCCTCGGGGTCGGGTGAGTGCACGCGGCGGAAGGCGAAGGCGGGGACGTGCGCGGGCGGAGAGACGGAGGGTGGTGAGTGCGGCAGCAGCGGCGACTGCGGCGTCAGCGGCGAGTGCGGGGAGTGCGGGGAGCGCGGGGAGCGGGACCCGTCGCTGCCGTACGAGGAGGCCTGCGACCCGCCCGACGACAGCGACGCCACCGAGCCACCAGGGGACGGCGGATCGCGGCGCCGCGCCTCCTCCGCGTTGTGCACGAAGTGGCAGCGGGGTCCGTACGGGCAGAACCCGACGGAGTGGAAGGTGCGGCACAGCTCGGTCTTGTACTTGGGGTGGCGCTGCAGGTTGCGGAGCTCGCGCACGCCATGGGCGAACTGGCACTTGTCGCCGTACTTGCAAACGCCGGCCTCCTCGAAGGGCCGGCAGAGCTCGGTCTTGTATCTGCTGGTGGCGGGCGGCGGGGGCGCGGGGTCGCTGGCGGTGCGTTCGAGGCGGCGGTGGCCGAGGCTGTTTAGGAGGCCGGCGAGCTGCGCAGGCACGGACGCGGCGCGCGCCAGCACCGGGTGTTGCTCCCAGCCGCCGCCGATATTGGTGGCGCCCGCGGGGCTGAGGTTGGCGGTCATCGTCTGTACTGGCCGGGTTTGGTTCTGAAACGGAGACGAATACACGGTTAGTTACGTCGGCCGGAGTAACACGACAATAATAAGAATTACTAATAGACTATTTTTTGCGGCCCAACCGAATTTTACTGCAAACGGCTAAGCCTTATTCGGTAAATAGGTACCTGCCGGGCGTCAACAAAAAAGGGACGCGGAGACTTTCGTCTACCTGCTCGCTTAGCCCTCAGCTATTATTATTGGAACCCTAACTTTTTGTTATTTCACGTGTACCTCGAAAACTCGGGGCTCCAAACCGACCGTCATAAATATTCAGTTACTTTTTTAATTCGAGGCACAGGTTAAAATTTCACGCACGTCCTGAGAAAAACGTTTCGGAAAACCTATTCATGTATGTTAATGGGCGGTTTTTTCATCTTTTGTCTCTGCGACCGTCGAACCCGACCGCGAGACATCACCATAACAATACGGTTCGTCGGGCGGAGGCGGTCGACACGAGCGAGGCTGCACAATCGCGGCGATCGTAATCTATTGTTCGGCAAATGTTTCCTCGTGGCGTCGATGCAATGAGGAATAATTATTGTCGCCGCGCCGGTTCGCGGAGTCGCGCCAGCGCGGGCGCAGCGCGCGGGGCAACGCTCGACGTGCCTCGACTGCCGACAGATAAAGCGATGCCCGGCCGTAATCGATTCATCAATCATCATACGCGGCGCGCCTGATTGCATCCACGCTTGTATGTTTTTGCTACAGTAATCAGCGGTTCAAGGGTAACTATAGTCCCATGGCCAAATTTGCTAACAAAGAAGGCTAAATTTCATAAATCTAATTTTAGCCTTACAACCAATTTCTTAGGATTAGAATATAGGAGCAATTCGTAAACAATGGATTATGTCGTATTTGGGTTTAACTGGCGCAGAATTAAAAACTTAGGAGCTAGCCGAAGGTCAAATTAAGCACGGAACATGGTGACTATACATTATGTATGATACACCGCATCTCGTATGCGGCCTCAATCGATGTGAATGACATATCATTGAATATTCTATTCGCCTAGCTGGTACCCGAGATAGTAAACACGTTACCACCGATAACACTTATATTCCATAGGCAAATTACATATTTTGGAAATGTCTCACCGTCGTGTCTTCCTTGGAATACTGATAAATGGCACAAAAAGGGCACCACTTCACAAATAGAAAAACAAAATGTTAAAATGTATTTAATGAGAGCCGAGCACATAGACTGCAAGTCAGACTAGTGTAATGGTTGGCAGTTCAAGCGTAAACCCTGCTAAGGTTTTGCGGTTCGTAGCGAACGATAAGTAAACAATTACACACGTTTGCTTTTAGCTGTACGACTACCTATTGTTCCCTTTAAACAATTACAACTCCGCTTGTAATTTTCAACATTATTGTGTCGTTAATTTTTCTACAAAGTATTTACTTAGATATTTAAACCTATGCCTATAAGGACCATTTACAGTATCTCAAAGTTAAACGACTTAAGACTCTATGGAAGGCGAAAGCGTACAAGAAGAATTAATAAAGCGTACAGCGATTGAATTGCGACAGTTCCAGTGAAAAGCGCAAGGGTTAGACGCATAGCTACTGAGTGACTATGGAAATTGCGACAATGCGTAATTAGAGAGTTATCAGAGCAGAAAATTGGTTAAGCGCTTTCCATCGGACGTTGCGCTGTGCAACCGAGATCCAGGGAAATTGTAATCACTGTCGGTTTCGATCGACCGCAAGCTCGAAGTTAATGGCGATCGATTCATTTTCATAACAAACGCATGTCGTTACATAATCAAAAGTGATAAGGTTCAATCAACAGCATTATCAATAGAAAAGCCGACTCGACAATAAAATAATCTGAGAGACACATTATAATGATCAGCCGGAGTTGACCAGATTGTGAAACGCAAAAATTTATGAATATTAGTCAAACGAGAAACGTAAATAGTTGAGGCAAATGATTTGTTTATGCATAACGTTGCGAAGGTTTCAGGTTACGTGGTGACTGGCGCGTTGTGTACTCCGAACATTAGCAGGGTATTGCGTCAAATCGTCAACGCCCGCTGAGCAGTCCGCCTGTGTGCTTTGTTTCAACAAAAAAAACATAAATGCCACTCTCCGACCTACCGCATTTAAGAAAATGATTATATTAACTCAAGTACCGTTTCGCAACGGTCTCATAAACGATTTAAGGCCAGAATGAACGAATTGATTTAAATGAATCCTTTTATACCATATTAAAAATTTTGAAATAACTAGTATTAATAATATTGTTCCTAAATGTATCACAGTTCCTCAATTTAACAAACAGACCAACATTTATGTCCTCTCAGTTACACCAAAGTGAGGCAAAATCATAAATCAATGATAATAAATCACGCTAATAATGACATCGTTAAAGAAACAACTTTTCTAAAATAAGAATTGAAGGTTATAAAAATTAAGAACTATTTTAGCCGGTCGTCGAACTTACCAATCTCCCGTGACACTACAAACGTTTGCTTTGGCAATCAGTAAAATTTACACCTAGCATTTGGCTACACCGCGCTAGACGAGATGTATACGAGAATTCCAAAGCCCAGCGGTGATAGGTGTACTTTAAGCCGAAAACATAGCGAGGGAATCTTAAAAAGCTGTTTACGTAGAGATTATGATAATTGTTGGCGTTTTAACTGATACATCGAGTATTTTAAAGGCACAAAGAGTTAAAGGTGGCATATTTGCGTAAGCGATAACAAATACGTCTAAGAGGGCATTGGCATCGGCAACAAAGAGTGCAAATCGAGGTTACTGGTCCTCCGAATACGTTAAAATTTGAAAATTTAAATAACGCAATCTGGAAACAAAGAAATTGTCAAGTCAACGCGTCTTTTGGTGTAGCGGGATCCGACAAGACTTCATTAGCATGTTCTAAATGTCAATGAAACTGGCAAGGCTTCCAAAAGAATTTGAATTTCATCGAAAATATATATTATTTCGGTGGCCATTATTACATTCCTTAATGGGCAAATAAAACTTGAATTCTAATCATGAGAGATTACCTTTGACGTCAAATGCAAATTTTTTACTCTGGTCTTTCGAACCTTTTACTTTGTGATGTGACTAGCTAAAAATATAAGGAGTGGGAAAATTGACCACGACTTTCTTCAGTCCTGTCTTGTTGAAGGCGTTTTATTCATTATTTCCTGTAACTCGACACTCGAAGCAGTCGGAGCAGGAGCAGCCATTACTGCTCTGTCTCGCGACAATTGATACGGCGAACGACTCAAATAAGAGAACTCCGCGCTTAATTGAACGTTAATTGCTTTTAATCAAATGCGTTCTATATTTAAATGAACTTTTAACGAGATAAAACATGACTTTATTTCTAATGGGTATTTATAATAATTCATAAATGTAGTCTTCATAAGTAAGTCTGTATACGTTTTGATAATTCCATTTCCTAGCTGAACTGCTGCCCACTTTAGTTGAGCAATGTTTTCCCTCTTCCCACTGCTCATTTGAATCCGATTAGTCATGTTGGCGATAATTTAAGCGTTGACAACAATCAAAAAAGCGATCTAATAGAATAGATATACTTATTGATTTTCATTACTGGCTCATTTTAAGAGTCTTCTTGTTCACTACTTATTAATTTCATGGATGTGCAAAATGAGGGTAAGCGTTTTGCACTGTCCCCAAACCTTTGTCCAGTACATCGGTTGGCAGCTATCAAAATTGATCCATTTCTCTGAGAAGGCGAGGGTCTTGTCGATTGCTTCCATCAAGTTTATTGAATGATTGCGCGAAAATAACCTACGTCGAGATGTTGGACCCCTCTCAGACCGAAACCACCCAGTCGTTAGTCATTAACCTTTAATCTTTCGCCTCGCCAGTTTTAAAATATTATGCAGATTCAAAATTTGCATACAAGACTGCTATAGATTAGCGTTGGCTTCGTTACATTGTATCGATAAGTCCATTTTATAAATCTATACTGTATACATCTTAACATAGAGAGATAACTTACTCTACATAAATTATAATTTTAATCAAATCTCTGCTCTATCGGCAATTTACTAAAGATCTCGTTTGAGACATATGAACTTGTTTCTCGTTTTATAGGAATAATATTTGCAAATTTCAAGTTTTACTAGGTATTTCTTAATTTTTGTGACTTTATATAAATACGTACATAAAGCACTTTCTTCACTACGTAGGTGGGTAATATTATGTACTTACATCATAATCCGTTGGAGACATCTTGACATTTCAAAATGTTATTTAATAAACAAAGGCCACTAGGACTTTAGTGGCAGGTGTTTGCTAATATTTAAATTACTGACATTATATTATACTTTAATTACTAACTGCTTCTGAATTGCCAAATTATTTAATATTCTTTTTAAATAAAACTTAAATGTGGTCTAAACACCCGTTAAAAGAGTCGCCTTATTAAATTATTAGCAAAATAAGTTGAGAAACCGTTACCAGGTTTATTAATTTTTTGAACTTTAATATCAATTAAAATGCAAATAAGCCATTTTCACACGAAAAATAAAAAAGAAAATGCTCAAGAAAGTTGACTAATAGTGAACCGCTTAAACAGTAACTCCGTTTAGTACGAAATTTGCATACTAAGTTTTTTATTTTCACCTTTATCATGCGTAATGCGGGCTTATAATTTAAAAATTTTCATTTTCATACGCCATAGAAACTAAAGAGTTGTTATTTTAAATGAAATAAGATAAAAATGTGAAGTAATATTGGCCAACACAGGTCACACAGCTAAAGCTAACGTCTAGATGAGTAAGACCGGACGCGGGGTATACACTCCGCATGTAGATAGGGCCGCCTCCGTGATTGCAATACGAGAAGGACCGCCTATGGTAAAAATTCCGAGCCCAGCATTATTTGAATACATATCAATTGTTTCTGCTTATAATGACAATAAAAACGATGTATTTCGAGGTGAACCTGGCAGGAAATCACGTAAACGAATGTTCCGAGAATGGTAAAATAGTAACGATTATTGCTATGGCAGCGACGACGACTCATCGCGGGTTCATTGACATAGGTGCGCATCATACATACGTTTACAGCTGCCATTTCTTTTGTAAACAAACGCCTCGGACACTGTGACTTGTTAATTAGTCAAAACAAACAGTTAATTCAGAAGGCTTGTCACGATTTGCCTCTAACATTTTGGACTCATCGTTAACATAAGTCACCCATCAAAAATGCACTGCAGCCTAATATTTAGGCAACACCTGAATTTGTTAACCCTTTAAACGTCTCCGTGTACGTAAAAATCCCAGCGTCGATGTCAAGAGCAGACGGACGTGTTTATTGGGCCATAACCCTGCGCCGGGCGTAAGGCGAGCGTCAACAAAGCCGTGGTCGTGTTTACCCCGCGTCGCCGGAGGAAACACGTCCCCCGGCCGGGCCGTTTTTAGCACCTCCTTATTTATAGACACAACAGAGCGTTGCCCGCCGCTCGTTTGCAGAAAGAAACAAGTAAACAAAGTCACTCACGCCCGCATGCAAAACAAATTTTACCATTTACGTGAATTTTTTAAAGAGTTCGAGAAAACTGTACCTACAGTGACATACCTAAGTGACATGCGTATGTAAAAACATTGACGATTAGTATCCGTCGACGGAAAGTTTTGATAACTTTCCATCTCGAGATGACACTTCAAACTTGGGTCTCGTTTGTGGAAATCGACGAATTGTATCTGCATTAAATGCGTTACATAATATACTAACGGGTATTGCGTATATTTGGATGTCATCACAGCGGTAATCGCCGCCATCATTAGTAAGTGGGTCCGTTATGTACCCGCTCGTGTACAATTCCTTTGTCCGTGCAATTTTTATTGTTGCGTCACTGCCGGGTTACGCTTTCCCCGCCGATTGTAACTCAAAGATAATGTACAAAGGAAAAACGATTTGTGACTAAACACTCAAAAGTGATGTTATATGTCTTTTAAATTATTTACTTTACAATTTTCCATAAAATTGACCCTTATCTTGTAGGAAAAAAGACTTCCCGCAAAGAAGATGTGAGTCAATCCATTACCCTTTATCAACAGTTTTGAAATTAGTGAGCACTAATTGTTTTTGGACATTTAGTGGCGATAACGTATGATTGCCTATGTCGTAATAGCGGGTTTAACTAATGATTTATTTTATCGATTACTTTCAGTTTATTAATTTTTTAGACGTTCAACTATATATTCAACAGTTCTGTTAATAGTCATAGTTTAGGTATTAGCAAATGAACTCGCTAGTGAATAAACTTCTACCAAAAAACCTCTAGAAACTGGGACATACCAGTGATTTAAATTTTTAATTCCTGATAAATTAACTTCTTTAATACTTATAGCCAATCTCGATAGCATCATATTCTCAGTTTTAGGAAAAAGTTATTTCTGATTATATCTTCACTTGAAACAGTAAAGACACAAAGCAAATACCATTAATCATAACTAACGCGCATATAAAATGTTAAATTTATCGTCGATCATAATCTAAATCGTGTAGTCGTGAATACGAAGGTATCATGTTTATAATGTCAACCATATTCTAGATCTAGGTAAAAAGATTTTATTATGCTCACATTTCAACGTCAACAATTTTTGATTTAGCAATGAACTTCACCCGCTGATTTCAATTTATGAAACGTCAAAATAATGATTGATTATTCAGCCTTATTTACATTTCGTCGCTGAGCTTTATTGCCACTGACACATTTTAGGTGAGATTACGAACACGTACTCTGTACTAATTGACATATAACTAGACCTTTCATTATCTTCTAAAATTATATTGAAATTACCATGTCTTTTATTGCTATCTCAATATTTTCAATCAACTAGGACCTAAGGACGCTTCTAGTCACTCTGCACTCAACTCACTGACAGTCAAAGTTAGCGATTTTAGCAGCCTAAGGACTTGTTTCACTTCCTGATATGTCCTAAATATGCCATCCGCCACATATCTGACATATGGAGTATCTGTCAAATAAATTGCGGATAGCCTATCCGACACTTATCAGGAAGAGGTGACACAGGCCCTTAAAACTAGTAAGCTTTCAAAATTACTTAGTGCGCCCCCAAAGGATAACGTAACCTGAGATTAGAAGCTCCTATAAAACGCGCTCCGAACCGGTCTCCATTGAAAGCGACAGCATTTCCTGCAAGAAAGTAAAGCCGAGCGCGGTATCCGGAAAACTAGACAGCTATTTACTACCAGATACTATCTTACGCTACCGAGTACAGCTACGTGAGGGACCATTACCGTGGACCGTGATGCTTACATTGTTGCAACTAGCCTTCATACGAATTAGCTTAATAACACCTATTCCAAACAGATAAGAAACCCTTGTCGAGTCGAAAAAAGAAATAAGACGTTCTATTTTTACGCGAGTAACTAAGGTAGAATATGGAGGTTTGAAGAAAGTTTTGCCCTTGAACAACCAACCAATTCAGATTGAAGCGTAACAGCGATGGTTCTGAAGGTTATTCCAACGCGCCGTATTAAAAATTTCAAGTAAACAATAACTCGAAATTAGGAAATTATACTGCAACAATATTTCCGCAAGGGTATTTCGTTAAACATTCTTAGTACATATTTATTTGCAAGTATATCTTATGGCACGTTATATTAAACTTAATTAACACATTGTGTTATGTAAAATAATATGTGTAATTATTTGAACAATTTCCACAGTAGCGTACCGTAATGTGTGTTACATGGGGGAATAAATACAGCTATTGCATCTTAGACGTCAGTTGTTTTAAATTCATTTAAAGGTTCATGGTTCCAATTGTATTGACGATTCGCATTGAAGGGGTTAAACTGGAAATAATACAATAACTATTGAATCGATTAAAGAGCTAATCGCCAATGAAAGTGTACAGGAATTTGCTTAGATTTTAGGTAGAAACAACTAATCAGATATTTCTTGAAATAATTCGGTCAATAACAATTATGTTATAATTACTGAACATTTCATGATGTAGTTTTATTTTAAAAATGACCCATACAATAACTGTTGAATTGATTAAAGAATTGATCGCTACTAAACATTTATAAAGAATTTGCTAAGATTTTCAGGTAGAAACAACTAATTAGGTATTTCTTAGAATAATTCGGTCAATGACAAACGCGCAAGGCCTACATACAGGAAACGGACGAGGAATTTGTCCCCTTAACTTCAACACAATAGAACATACATAATAATGATTAAGGTAATTAAGGTTAAACAGAGAAAGGTCTTTTATCCGAATGGTTTAAGGATGCAGGGGCTCTACCATAATATCATCACTAATATAATATATCTACGAACTTACTATTGGTGAATATGGGCGATTTTATTAACGTTGAGAGCAAGCCATTACGTCGTTATTCGTAAGATTACATTCAGTAAGAGAAATATCAGGAATCCTAAATCGGAAGAAATTAAATGAGTCATAAAACGTTGCAACACTTGTCGAGGGCAATCATTAAGCGAATGTCATACGAAACCACATGCAAAATGATAATTGGATGAAATTATTTTACTTTTTTAAGAGGGATAAAATAACTGTGAATTTACTACACAAAAATTACAAGGTGATAGGGTCAAGACAGGTTACTTAAGGACGTTCTAGCTCTACCACCTTTATTTTTATTAAAAATACATAAAAACGACAGGTGTTGAATGTCGATATATTTGATGTAATTAATAACACCAATTTCCTTAATGCTTGCATCATAAATAATTTATAAATTGGCAATTCTTGGAAAAATATTTACAAATGTACTAAAGAAACGAAATTTTAAAGCGAGACAATCATCTTCGTAGAAGTCTTTTACATACTACAATTAGTGTGGAGGTAAATGTATTGGTTACTATCTATAATATAAAATACCAATAAGCAGTGAATAGACAGCCGAGAATAAAACGAGGATAAATATTAGGTTAATTGTCTACACACAATCATTATTTCTACATAAAACTTCCATCAATAGCAACGATATTAGTTCCCTTCTCGGATCGGTGCAGCCTTACTGAGTCCGAGAGTCACTAACATAGAGGCGAGTCGCGGTAAGAACTGACGCCTGAACTCGGCCGCATGCGAGCGCCATGTAGATAGTTAAATTAGGCGAGCCGAGAACGATCAACGAAGCAATCGGGGCCACTTGCGCTAATGAAACACTTCAATTGAATTGGGGACATTAATTCAGCGAGTATGGCGCTGTTTACATCGCCACCCGATAACTATTGTTGTGACTTGTGTGTGAAACAAGTCTTCGAGTTTTTTGCTCGATTGCGTGTCTATTTTAATCGGTTGCACCATTTCATTGTACGACTCGTTCTCAGAGTTACTAATCGAATTATGTCTCTCGAAAAAATGCGGAACCGATTTGACATATTAATGGAGGAGGTAAAGGCGATGTAAAGAACTATGCATCATACGATGTGAACGAACTCCCATATGACATTGAACGTCCAAGTGAACTGCTACAATGTAAACAAATGCGTACTTCAAACATTAAACCACCCACACGAATCACAAATAATACAATGATTCAACCAAACAAGAACCGAAAGATCTGGGATTCATTCAACGAAACAGGAACCAAGAAGTCTGGAACTGATTCAACGAAACGAGAACGGAGAACTCGAGGATTGTTTTGACAAAACAACCAAGACGCAAGATGTCTTGGAATGATTCAACGAAAAAAGAACTATGAACTTTGAGAAAACGAATAAGACTGTGATTGTTTGATATTCAGTCAGCAGACCCACATTCGCAGTGCGTGAAATGACGAATGTGTAATTGCAAGTAATATCGGCGGATCCACGGTACGATTGTTGCAGCACGATCACGCGAACTCGCCTCAAGATGGCGCAAGACGCCATTGTCACGCGATCGCTCATTTTAATAATTTTAGCTTTAAAAGGCCAAGGATGCTCAAGATGCTCAGCATTACATTTGGTGGTCTTCTTAAATCCATCTGGGTAAAATTAACCCTGGGAATAACACGCCATTACTTATCTCCTTCATAAAACAAAAGAATTAGAGGCTAAACCTGTGATATAATCTCTGGACGTTGAAAAAGGAACTCTGTAAAAAGAAACAAACTGTGGCAACGTGAACTTTAACTGTAATTGTACCATCCATTATTTGCTTAATATAAAAACATTCTTCTAAATGCTCGAGTAATAAAATAGAGCAATTATAATATTTATAGCCGCCACGCTCTACTGCAACTGGTTGCTGAAGAAATTAACAATGAACATGCCTAACGAGCAATACATGGAACAACATTTGAACTTTATACAATTCAGTTCAAGAAGTCAGTTAAGTCAATGAGATATAAACTTAGAAATACAATCGAAATGGACTTTAATCAATCCTGAGTCAAATTTTGCGCATTCGAATGGTTTATATTAAGGACGTTTCAGGACCGCATGGAGATTTTGCGAGGTTTATATACAGGACCATTCTAGCACTAACTGTTGCATAGTTCACAATCCCAGATTTGAGAAAAACAAAAGAAAACACAACATCGGAGGCACGGCAGTTATGTAATGGCGGGAGAGAGTATTCGGAAACGAAATAGTGAAGGTCACGCCGTACGATAAGACGGCCTTGCCGGCGGCTGTGCCACTTTCCCCGGCGCCCACGTGCGGTGTGCTCTACTAACTCATCAAGAGATGACGGTTACAAACGAGTTGGAAGAAAGTGATCACAGAAATTATATAATAGGACGCAGGTACGAGCCGCCTTGCCCTACCTCAAATGAAAATTTTAGCAATGCAGATTACCTTATTTTATGTTATCAGGGAAGTTTGCGGAAGGAGCTAGATTGCGTATCTAAGTAAGTCAAACAGAGCCGAAGGATCACGTCTTATACGGAATTGACATATTCCGACTAAGCGACGTAGGTCCATCAACTTGCTCTTTTACAATATCTTCGATAGTACACTGGTCATGAAAATACTCAAAAATGCACATACATATTACAAGTCATTTCTAGGACAGTAAACGATGGTTTTGCTTGTTGAAATATACAGCATAATTCTTCGAACATTTAAAAATAGAGCTGGCTTCATTGGAAATTAAAACATAACTTTTGCTCTTTTAGAACGTACGGCTCGCTTAAGATGCTAGCCGTCGTTAAAGATTACCCATGTTTGCACATTAATATTGTATGTTATGTTACAAAATTTCTATATCATCTTTAAATTAAGTAGTTACACAACGCAAGTACAGCCGTATGTAAATATTCACGGTGTTATGTCACGTTTATTTTGAAACATATTGCAGTTAGTGCGAATGAGACTTTGCGCGTAATTCAGTATTTCAGAAGGAATTAGCACACCCCTGATAATTAGGAGGACATTTTTAGACACATTAATTTTTATGACGTCAACTTGTAATAAAACTAAGAATTTCTTGATCTCTTGCGTCGAAAAAGTCATTAAGCATGCTCTATGCAGATTGTAGAGCCTGTCGATATAAATAACACGAATTCGTGGTTTATTTCAAAGAATAAAGGAGTAAGATAAAAATCATTAAAACGATTTCAACATTAACCCAACGTTTTGCACCAAATGGAGACTGGCATGAATTAACTTTCGTAATAATTGTTAAGATTAGATTAAAAAGATAAAGATATGCTACATAAAACTAAATAAACGATATACCGCGGATTAAATTAGTTGATATCGAGATAAGTATCTTGTGCTATGTAGGTACTATAGTAATTTGAAATTCACATTAGGTAACATAGTAAATTTACGGCGATGTTCCTTATTGTTCCGCGGAATCCTTTTGCATGGTTCTTAAAATTGTAAATGGTTAAGAAATCATTCAAAGAAACGGTAAAGTGCGTTGTGCGTAACATGTAATTTTCACATACTGTAGTGATCCAAGTTAACATTAGCAAACGATTTATGTAATTCGCAGTAAATATTGGTACAGACTATAGAATGTCAGAGCAACCTGGTGGAAATTGGTTTTGACGAGCAAACGCGATCGTGTCATAACCAGGGAAATCGAAGGTCCGAGATATCGGGGTGTTGCGCGACTCGCCGCGTTGCCTAATGTTTCGCAACTTGTGGATTAGCAACCAGTGGACCGCGCCCGCGCCGATCCAAACCAAACCAAACTGGGAGGTTGGCACGTGCTTGACAGATATTCGTAGCGTTATTAAAAAGAATAACAGCCGCCAGGAGCTATAGTATTATTAAATGATTATTTAACTTTAATTTAATAGAGTGACATAAAAATAATACAGATTACTTCAAAATCATTTTCAACTTCTTTTTGAAAAACTAATTTCGCAGTTAAGCTCCATATCTTATTTCATTTGAACCACGTTGGCCACGTGTAGCTTAGGTTGCAAACAAACCAAAAAAATATATGTATAACACTCCCTCTTGGAAATCGGTTAAAAATATTGTATTCACGTAGTATAACCACGTTCCCTTATAGCCAAGTTCCAGTGAAACCAATACGAGCTACGTTTCTTGAATTTATTATTCTTGTTTACGATAATATTCGGCAATAAAATTGTCTGAGTCGAAAACAGAATTCCTACGTAAAAAGTGATTGTAACTTACCATTATTTAGGAAACGTAGTTTATTGAAATATTGATCAACCATAACAATATTTTAAAAATACCAGGCCAATGAAGTCGCTACCAAGTCTTAAGGTACTTTGTGACTTAACAAAAATTGCCTCACCAAAACATTGTTTTCTATTGCGCCCTTTTAGTAGAGAACTGATATTGTAGTGAGAAAAACAATATTTACCTGAAACAAAGAAATATAAACATAAATTATACTGTCAATAGAATTATAAACCATAATATAAATTACAATCACTGCAGGATAAACATTATAAAATCTTTTAATATGATAACGACTAAGAGGATACAAAGACAGGTAATTTAAATGTATAATGAACTTTATAACAACTTATATTTAAAACAGGCGATTTACAGCTTAAATAAATACAAAATACAATTAAAATAAAAATTAATGTTATGTTTATAAGAATTAGACAAAACAAATCTATAAATTTTGATTTACAAGCAGCTAGAAGATTCTCATTGCTAACAAAACCGGTATGCGCCTAGAAGAATATTAAAATACGCATAATAATTCGTAGATTAGCATTCAGGTTCTAGATTGAGTTGTTTGCAACAGGTGCTAGATTTCCTATCATGTTTTGTAATATCTTCTCTTCATGTTAGGTCATGATAGATTATCAAATAGCAACCATATTTGTTAAGTAGTCTCTCTTTAGGTCTCTACTTTGTGCGCAACCGATGTATTTCGTCCAAAACTCTAAGAGTACACCAAGACGAAACTGTGTTATGGATTGAATAATAAAATTGAAGGGTCTAGTAACTTACTAGACCCTTCAATTTTGCTTAGCGGATGAATAATTCGATAACCAATTTAAAACATAAAAACAACGACTGATTTTTTCTACAGCTGCTTAAATCAAATCAAATTATTTTCTATGTTGTAAAGCCTCCATTTATGCAAAAAAACTTCAGTTGGTAAATAAACTATTGTTAGCTATCCTCCTCGTCTTCGTCTTAAATTATGTACATAATACATTCGTATGTACCAGGCTAGCAGGAACACAAGAGTCTGACACCTTTGTCCAGTCGCAGCGAGTGGCTGACCTTCGGCGCGGCGAGTGGCTCCATAGCTCCGACACCACGCATTTTATGCACCTTATTATTTTAATGATGATCACACCACAATTGCGTTTAAGGTCGCAACCGAATTGTAAGTGAAAATGAGGCATCCATTACAGTAATAAATCTCTCTTATAATAATTGATGCCATATCAAGTTATGCCTTCATCATACATACATGCCAACATCGCAACAAAGTTGCAAGTATAACTTGCAACTTTGTTGCGATGAAATTCGTTTATCGAGTGGATACCGTATATTTTTGGCTTAAAAACTACTTCTTTAATTTTTTAACAAATAAGATTAAGTAAGAATAGGACAAACAGAAACATTTTTTTATTTTTAAGTAAGATTGTATTTTCACACGTAGATTCCGGGGCTGTTGTAACAAAGATTATTTAAACTGTTTACATTTTTATCATAAGCAAACTGAGCGGACAATGTACTTACCTATAAATTAATATTATTTATAGAACAGGACAATACTTTAAGTCTCTGAGTCATCCAGCTCGCTTATTTGTAAAGTTCACAGGTTTATTGCAAACATTAATTCTTGTTTCGTCCATTTTCAACTGGACTGGCCACACGCAAGCCAGCTCGACTTGCGAGTTGCGACTCTACCTACGCAACTCCTTGTTACCTAAATAACTTGAGAAACTCACTTTAATAGATTACTTATCGGACAATGATATCGCGTTATCAACGATATATTTGTAATCTTTTTGTGTTTCTTACATCTCTTTTATCACGGTTATTATTATTTAATGCTCAACTAGTTTGATAACTTATTTATTTAGGTTGAAATGATAGCATAGCCACTAGCCGTTATTTCTATTAGACACATTTAATGTTTGAAAGGCTCGGCTTATGATAAACGAACACAGCAATACAAGTGTTTCAATTTACATAGATCTCCCGCTTAAATAACCTTCAATGGCGGATAATTCATTAATTGAATATTCAATTTGTAGTTAAGCTGAAACATTATAATCCGTACTTACAATAAAATTATATGTGTGTCAGCCTGCAGACCTCTAGAGTATTATTAACACTTAAGCGGATATATTCTTTTAGACGAGATTTGGTAATAGAAAGCAATAGAGCCAAAATGTAGAGGTCCAGTACGATCACCTAAGTTGCAGGTAATAAAGTCTTATTTAAGTTAGTAGGTAAGTTTCAGCATAGTACGACTGTTTTGGCCTAATTTTTTAAATTTCAATATGTTTAATAAAGGAGAGTGTACAATGTAGCAACGCGAATGTGGCGTCCACATTGTGCGAACTCCCCCCAGGCCTCGTTCTTGGCTAATTGCTTGTTATTATGTCTCCAACGCACATGTGCCACATCCGCTCAACCATTCCCGGTTTTTTTGCTCGCAAATTAACGCTCTCTTTTGGTAGTGACTAGTGTCTTTATATGTCTGTAATATTCCACGATATGGCTCCGACGGACAACAACGATGTCATTATACTCTTTATCAAGGACTTTATAAATATAGTACCGAGATATTATAACGGTTCCGACTAGTATCGATGTCTGCTATCAAGTAAAAACTGTCTGTTTTTGTCCTAGAAACCTATAGGTAGAAAATAGCCCAAGAGCGAGACATTTTTTAAAGTTTTTAATAAAATGAAGTTAAAAATATTATATAAAAACAAGTAGCTCACAGGCACAATTTTCGAACCTTTTACAGATAAAGCCACTAAAACCTCGTCAAATAATAATTTAGAGCCAACGTACCATGTACCAAACAAACGCGGCCCATTTTCACGTCAACCTATAGTTCTATGTTTGGAATCGTTGATGCAAGAGATCATTACATGACATAATAAAGTGGACACCATATTTTGTCATCACCATAGTTGGCTGGGCATGGAGAATACGGCGATTATGAGGCGGTTTCACTTTCGTTGGCACTGATGGCAGCCCATGCGGGTCTGAACATTGTTACATTATTCGCAGTTATTTTGATCCTTATGCCGTCAGCACTACGGTCCTATGAGGGCTAAAATAATTCTAAACAGTGCCTCCAACATCAAACGGGCGTATTTTCATAACACTATAGTAGAGACAAATAGTTTAAGAACTAATAAAGATAAAAAATTCGGAGCTAAGTGTACTTATCTTTATGATAATATTATCACTAAATGGCAAATAAAACTTGCTCTATATTCTAAGCGATTGTATTGAGGCGATTCGCTGAATAATCTGGTGGGGTCACAACTCACAGTTACGTCTTTGTTCGTCGCTAAGAGGCCGAGCAGACTGGTCGACGTATGCTGACGAAATTGCTGATTTACGATTATGATTCCATTCACGTTGGCCTGAAACTGTCTTGTTTTGACGGTGGTAACTAGCGTTGAGCAAGCAAAATTATATTAGTCACAGACTGCGGAAAAAGACTGGTTGTTCGACAAAACACGCCAATAACACGTTAAAAAAGGCTTCGCATGATTAAAATTTGCTGTGTGAATGTTTAATTTGCCTATACCATAAAAAATACATCAATTGGAACCTTAAATTACACTAAAACGCCTAAATTCACGCTTATTCGGACAATTTTGCTTTAATTTAATTAGCGTATAAACGACGACGTGTGAAACAAGGAAGCCCATAAAATCCTTTAAACGTTTGCCCAAAAAGTACTAAACGATCCGCAAACGATTCATAGAAAGATACACGGAACGGATGTGAGGTTTAAAAGATATATTTAGCCGGTCCTCGCCAACTTGTAAGTCGTGACGGAGCTTATTGTTAGTACAAACTGTCGCGTAGAACCATATTATACTCCTGCTTATGTGCAAGTATAAAACTAATTCATAGTCTGAACAGAAGAAAGAGATGCACTGAAGATATGTCGCGTAAAAACTTTAAATTTTATTGTTCTTCTGATTCAAAACCTTAAAAAATAAAGAAAAGCGCGTTTGGCTATATAGCAGGTCGAGTACGTAAACTGTTGCATGATCATATTTGGTTACAAATTACAATTACAGCAAGCACATTTGGTAACAACACCAGCAGTTACGCGTTTTTTAGTCGCGTTTGAGCAACACGATGACAAGCGAGTTACTTGCCTGGTTACCAACTTAGTTGCGGAATCTGGTTACGGCTGTAGTCGTTTCTGTCCTGTTACGGTTGTAGTTGGTTTATGTATGGTTGCTTTATCGGTTGGTTGATGATGTAGGGTTTTAGTTCTTGGATCAACATCATACACAAACACAGTATGTCACATCAAATTTAGATGCAGCTGTTTGTCTGGTTTTCGTATGTACCTTGTTACAACGGTATTATTTATGTCTATTTATATATTCTTTTACAAAATTATTATTTAAAACGTGCTAACGAGTCACTTGCTGAGAAGCAAATTCTGTCGCCCGTGGGCACTCGGACCATGAGAAGAGTAGTGGAACTTACAGGTACCATTTGGTATACCTGTAAGGTTGCAGTATCTTAGTGGTTGTCTGTCTGGTTGTATTTAGTAGTCTCTATATGCGGGCTCGGTTGAACAAACTGTCGTTACTAGCGTACACTATCGCTGCCCGAGGGTCACACGCAGATAACATCCGAACTTTAGCTGTACTACTTTTTGGTGAGCTTATCAACTTGCGTCATAGATTTTAATTTGGTTATGTTGTGAATGAGTCGGAAGAGAATCGTGTATATTTAAAAATATTTATATTATTTGAATTAAATCACAATCTTTATTGAACTTAGCTACTGGTTCTAAAAATATTTAGTTTTAAAAATCTCCGTTACTTTTCCTGGGGTTGTCACATGTGTTCACTTTTTTAGATTGCTTCTACAACATTTTCATTAATTTACGAATAATAAATCTAAAATATTTATTCATCTTTGCATGCCTTTTCACGTTATATGGATGATTAATATCCACATGTCATTAAGTTATAATACATACTAATTCTGGTGGGCGAAGTCCGTTAAAATTTTCCACAGTATCATCGAAGCATGCCTTCACAACTCATAGACCACCCCTCCTGTCACGGTTTTGACTCCACTTGTTGCCAAGGGTGTATTACCATTGAATGGAAAACTATTTTAATTCCACACTAACCAAGCCTTGAAGTTTATTCTAAGTTACTAATGTTAACTTTGAATTACTAATGATGTTTTAAAATTTAAAACTTTAAATTCGCGAAAAATAGCATTGCTCTGCTATTGTAACTAAAATAACATTAATGTATGTTATTTTAGTTATTAAACAAAAGACACCCAGTTCTTATAGCTTACAATGTTGCAATTTCACGCGGCACATTGCTATAAAAACCATCCAGTGTTCTTATGTGAAGGTTGCGAGGCTGTAATCGGCAACATGTAATTACATATGAAGCACGTACCCGTAATTCACATGGGTTTATTAGTTTTACGGGTCCTTGGTCGCTGAGCCGCTCGTGCGCAACCATGCACGAACCACGATGCACCGCGATTTGATAATACATTACCGCCCTTATAATGTTAAATGTGGCTTCAGTTTTATAACTACACATTCGTTATTAAAGCTCTCTACATTAAAATAATGTTTAAATTATTAAAACTGAACAAACTTTGACAATTTACGAATATTGAGGAACTTTAGATTTCATTAACTCTATGTATCACAATTTTGATGATACTTATTGACATGCATGGTGCCTTATTTTTTGTTAGCCTATGCCCTCAGCTCTGTACTACGCCACTGCTGTCTGCTCATCAAGGCATCTTTTCCTTGTGCGTCACGGTGTGTCTTTCATTTTCTGGTAGGTACTTTAGGAACATTAATTGGCATTCAACATTTCCGTCTGTTGCTGTCCCAATTTTCACCACTTTCCGTTACTTTACGAATACGCCATCAATTATTGTTCCTTGTAAACTACGTGTGTTACGTGATTCGTACGTAACGTTCCTAATCTGACGTTGCACGTTGGATAACCGCATCAATCAAACTCGTTAGATCATTAACTGTCTGCATTGAGCTACGGCTATTTTTTTAACCGACTTCCAAAAACGAGGAGGTTAATATGTTCGGCTGTGGATATTTTTTTTTTTTTTTATTTTTTATTTTTTTTTTATGTATGTTCAACCATAGCTCCGCCGTTTGTGAACCGATTTTCAAAATTTTTGCTTTGTTG
>JAOTAV010000006.1:1298409-1322689 GCA_026546445.1 Cyclargus thomasi
TTTTGACTGGTACCGACTTCAAAATTATGAAGATTGTGTACGGAAATAGGCTGATGCCTCACCGAATTCTGAAACAGTCACTATTAAAGAATAAATTTTATTTAATACTTTTTAGTTTGTTGTGTACTATTTTAGTTTTTTCCTTTGGAAGTCGGTTTAAATTTTTTGTTAAAAAATAATTTACACTGAAGTCGAGCGATCACCTTTGATCATCATCTAGATTCTAGATCAACATTAAACACAGTAAAAAATATAACACCATTTAGTTGAAAAGGTGGCATTCTAATTTATACTTTACCTTGAATAAACGGGAAAAAGAAGCAAGAACGCAAAAATTTGGCATACAATTTTGCAAATTTTATTTGTTATGATGCTAAATGCCGGTTATATCATTATTCTCTTGTAAATTATAATTATCTTGTATTATTATCATTGCGAGAAAATTGACATGGTAAACTAAACATTATGTGTGCTCTAACAATTCAAGTTTAAAAACATCAAAACAAGATTAAAATTAATACGTTAGTATCACAGACGTTTCGCATATTTGATATGAACTACTTAGGTACAATATTATATTCTGTAGGTTATATAATTTAAGGAAAATTGTTCAGTTTTGTATGTTTAAAGATATTGTTACATTAAACGGAGTGTTCATTCTAGATATTTTGAAATATTTTTTCCCAGCAAAATGTTCTTAAGAAAATACTTATTTACTAGCTGTACTCCCCGGTGTTACCCGCGTAAAAAGTTATGTGATAATCTAGCAATTACCAACTAGCTCCATGCCAAATTTAAATAAAAGGTAACAAACATACAAACTCACAAACTTTGGCAATTATAACATTAGTATGATTAACTACTACTTTCGTCAACACTCAACATTTCGACATTATTAACTGGTTAGTTTACTCAATTTATTTCCCAAATTCAACTAACACAGCTAGCTCCAAGTTCCAACTAAAGCCGTGTCTACTTTATATAATATAATAATAACATATAATTAAATCCATTGGACCAAGAATTGTCCCCTACTGCGCGGATATGCATAATGTAATTTTATATTAATAAAATGTATGCTACGTCGTTAGAACACAGAAATATAATGTTAACGTTCTACGTCATTGAGGTTTAAGTTTTTATAACTCTACAGAATTAGTAAACATAACGTTTTTGCGTTGCTTTAATAAACTAAATAGTAATCAAGTATTTGTAGTTCTTTTAATGTTTCCAACGGATTAAAATTTGTATTCCGGTAGGCCTATTCGAATTCACACGAGGCGGTCTCATTTGATGTTCGATATACGATACGATTTTATTGCTGTGGCATTAAGGTTCATAGTAATAACACCTCGACTGTACTTCAGGACGAAATGCCTAATTACTAGTCCGAGCAGATTAAAGTCGTGACAATAAAAACGAGGAAAACGCAACAAGGAAGTCATGAGGGGAGACCTTGGCGGGTTCAATAACTCTGGTGACGGCCCACGCCCGTCTTCCTACACGCTTCCGTCAGGTGGAGAAAACCTGACCTATGAGCCCTTCCCAGCGATACGGGACGCCAAAAGGGTACAAGTCATCGCCTGATTGTCTCGATTGTATGCCTGTCTATTGCAACATGGCAAACGATGGCCTTCAAAGTCTGAAACTACATCGTTATATGATCAGAGTCAATGTCTGCTTTGTAGTTTATTGACTTGACTTTTGCTGCACGACAAAATTAAGTCAATTCTCAAAGATAAAACACAGTGAGACTTAACTAGCTGCATGCCGGAAATCAACCCATGTCACATGTACATCCCGCATAAGCACTGCCAACGTTAGTCATGTCTCCAACTATGGCGTATCGTTTCAAAACATCTGACGATTCCACTACTGAGTCAGGTGTCAGAAGTGGTATTCTACTCAGAATTGAGCACGTTACGCAATGACACTGACCTACCGGCTGCGCCACTTTCGTGTTGACATACTGAGAGCCATCAGAGTGAGCAGCGGCTACACCTGCACGTAATAGGTGCGCACGCGCACATGATTAAACCCTTTCAAACGAAAACTGCACTTCGCGTTAAGTTAAAAGATCACAGTCGAACATACGACCGTCAATTTTCTATTTTTTTTTAATTAATTAAAAATCTTAGACCTGATCCTCAGCGTAACAATATTCGTGAAACTTATCCTGAATAGCTTGGAAGCTGCTGAATAAAGAGCTAGTACATGATATCTATTTCGAGAAGCCAACACAAAGTATGCTAACATATCAAACATACATAATAATAAACAATAATGACGTGCCGTGTATTATTGTATGTCTGTAACTGATAGTGGCGTGTAATAAGCACCCATTGTAACAAACAAAGCGATAGTGCAACTGCGGCCGATTAATTGTCGCTCAGACAATGACACTGTAGTGTGTAGTTGTGTACACACTCAGCAACTATTACGGTAAACACGTCCGATCAAATATTATGGAGATTCAGTTGCCGTCTAAAAAGTGGCACCAGCAAAACCGCGCATTAATTGACAATATACGCTATTTCGCTCCCAGTCGCTCCGAGACCGCGAGATTTAACTTTTGTCCGATTGTGAGCTTCAACTCATTATATTAAGTTTTATTTTTCAATACACTTGAATTTGATTTAAGTTGTTTTGTGTCAGATAGTCTTGGTGACATTATTTAAATTAATTTTGAAGGGATCTTGTACATCTTAGTAATATTTGATCGAAGGTAAACACTTAGTAACAAGTTTAAAAAGAAAACAAAGAAACGAGAAGCCCACCCGAATTCTATATCTATTCTATTCTAGAATTTCCTTGAAAACATTCAAATGACACACTAAACCATTAAACGAATGAATATTACATAAGCGAGTAGGAAGTGTTTCAATTTTGAACACATACTTTCAACTAATTAGTGAATAAATGGGTCACAGAGGTCTCAAGCTGAAATTCTATAAATACATAAGTAAGCTGACACATAGGTCGATTCGCAGGTGCCCAATTGCGTAGTACCGAATGTGGAATTGGGGTGGCTCCCCATTTACATAAATACTATGACAATGAGTATAAATTAATGAATGGAAAACCTGTTTTAATGAAACAGTCTTAATATTAGCATTTTAATGACGTTCGTTCATTTACAAACCCTCGCGATAAACGTAAAAGGTTACATGTCTATGTCGAAATTATTGTTTGGAGGAATTCATAATGATTTCCTTATCGATTGTAATGTGAGTTAAATTCAAATTTCTTTACAACACCTTCTAAAATTTGTGAACTACAAAAACATTTTGTATATTCGCTTTACGTTTTACTTATCAAACTTACCGACTACAGGCAGGCGTCCATCTTGATTCTCTCTTCTCTCTAGAGATAGGTCTCTTAACTTATTCCATGCAAATTCAGTGTAAACATTTTTGCACTAAAGAGTTATTGCCTAACTAGCAATAACTTACCCTTAGAAAACTGGCGTGAAACGGCGTTGTGCTGTGTTTCGTTTAGTGAGTGAGTATACCGGTGGCCCTAATTAACTAACCTAACCTCCCTATTCCCCCATAAAGTCCATGAGTGTCCATGGGCGACCGCAGTTGCTTCCCATACGTAACACGTCTGTTCGCTTGCCTCCTAACAATCATTAAAAAAAAGAAATAGAGCAAAAAAACTAATGCCCAAAAGTATATCAAAGTATATCTACATAGCCGGAATCATTTTTACTCATGTTTAAGTACACGATTACAAAGTTAAAGTATAGAGAAACTCGACATCAATAACACACTTTTAAATGCAACGAGCTTATGCCCGCGACTTCGCTCGCGCGAAATTCGAAGGGCGAGATTAAAACTACGCACATTCTTGTAAACCTCCTTTATTAACAACGTTGATTTCCAAAGTCACAAGTGGCGCTTATGTTACTGTACGTCCTTTAAACTAAGTCTATGCCAAAAATCAACCCAACTGGTTACTTCTTGACAGAGTTGGAAAAGAGGACAAAGAAACATACAAATAAACAAACACTTCCATTTAAAATATTCTTAGCATGGATATTGACTATATTAAGTAATCCTTAGCTCAATCGCTCACGTCGCCAGTGAAAGAAGCGGGAAAGCCCGAGTCGGACGATTATAATCGCCGTTATACCGACTTGTGCAACGCTTATGCAAACTGCAATCGTGCGGATCGTGTACAATGTGTAATGTATTACGATAGACCGTAGGGCCGCGACTAACGATATGTCGATGGCTTTGCCATGAACATCCATATCATCTCATTGTCGCGGTTTGCCCAACACGGGCGTTACAGATTTCAGGGAATGGTAGAGCCATGCTTCGGCACGAATGCGCCGGCTCGACCGGAGAAATACACGGCGTCACAGAAAACTGGCGTGAAACAGCGTTGCCCCGGTAAACTCACTCACATCCAGTGAGTGAGTTTACCGGGGCCCAACTTCCGTACACCACATTTCCTATTCCTTCATTAAAAAATCGGCTACGCACTTGAAACACTTCTGATGTTACAAGTGACCATAGGCAACGGTAGTTGCTTTCCTTCAGGTGACCCGTCTTCTCGCTTGTCTTCCAATTTAAAAAAAATGGGATATCAGTTTCTGTGTACTATTTGGTACTTGTTGCTCAATGAAGATTTCCAGAAGTTTCAACAAAACCCTCAGGACTTAAGGATTTCGTACAGACTAGAACATTCAGGTCGTGTTACACTATTCACAAGGACTCTATTGTCGACACTGAAGAATATTTAACCACCCCACATTGCCGAGGCTAGTAATTTAAGCTCAGTCCTCAAACCTTTGTCTGCCTTTTCTAGGAAGCGCCATAGAATCTCGTAAGATAATGCCATTGTTAAAATCACAATCAATGAACGCGGATGTCGAGGAGGAAACTTTAATTCCGTATGGCCCTTGGCGAATATGGTAATTTATAATTGAGATGTTATGAAAAGGCGCCAACGGCCGGCGCCATGACATCTCCTCGCCATTACGAAACAGAAGGGAAAGTCTGTTTCGGTTCCACGGCTCCACTCGACTCGCAGCACGCCGATGTAACCGTGATGTGTCCCAGACTCCCTGCAATAGGCGCTAGTGATGTAACACTCGAGACGGTGTATCGATGCCCATTGCGAGGTTTCTTCTCGAATAATTAACTTCGGGAGCCCGCGTTCATCTCATTTGCATTAAAATCTATCCTCTGGCAATTATAAAAGCTCAAACATAAATTAAACCGACGAGCTCGTTATCGGTGGACGGATCAAAAAAACGAAATTTAAGACGATGGGGTGTCCATGAAGTCTAAGTAGAACGGCTCCGACGATCTTGGCCCTCTTTTAATTGGCTAATATAAAATATATGGCCATAAAAGTCGTAAAAACATCGTTACGCGGAGCCGATAAATGTGAAAGATAATGGACATTAGCGGTTTAATCGCGATAATTTTATATGATTTACAAAAGTAGAACAGTCACGAAGTAACCTTGTTTTTTTTTAACCGCAATATCAAATGTTTTTGTTGCGTAACTCGAAATATTAATACATTATGTTCGTGCAATTATCAATTATGTAAAGCTGGTGCGCGGCAAGCGGCGGCGCGCGGCGCGGCGCAGCGGTAAAAGTGTTACGTGGCCCGCTGTGCCCGATACCGCAGCCGCACAGTGACGCAACAGCGAATGTGTGCCAAAACTGCACTCAAACCTTCGACATGGACGCTGCGCAGGCCTTAAGAATTACGTACAGACTAGAACATTCAGGTCGTGTTACACTATTCACAAGGACTCTTGCATTCATACTTGAAATTCTCTCGCGGACCGCGCGATTTACTTTCCTTTACAAAACCCGCCAGCCGACCCACAGATTACTAACGACTTGCTTCATAGAGCTATGTTCTAGCCATCCATCAATCCACCTCCGAGTATTGTGTTAATAGCTATAGTTAAGTATTTACGAATTATAACTTCAAAAATCTCCTAGCTCGACGAGCTCATTCAGACTCCAAGAAGACAACAAAGAACATAAAGGAAAACATTTTATATGGATATTAAATTATAATAATATGTATAAGTTGTAGCTTGTAGACGCGAAACCAATACATGCGCAGAAACAAGTCCGGGTTCACTCACCTTCAGCTCAAAATAATTTAATCACACGTACACTTGACAATGTCAATGTCACCGACTTTTCGATGAAAAGAATTGTTAAGGAGCCGACATTAGCCCAAAAATCATGATTACCACAACGATGGCACAATCGAACTATGGGCAATCATTATAGGCGAATATTCTACTTTAGAAAACAGATTGTGATACTAAAACAGGATTGCTTTAAACTTTAACTTACCGCCGGTAGTCTTTAGTAGGTTAAGTGCTTAGCTACCGAATATTACGTAAGATACGACATAGTTTGTCCGAAATTCGGTTACATTAAAATATGATAAAAGGACGAGATTTTTTCGAGAGTTTGGTTTATCCTATCACCATAAATTCTAGATCCATAAATAGCTGATAGGTAGGCAAGACAGTTTTTGTTGTAATAATGTGTCAATAGATTATAGGGTATGGCGTAACCGTTGTCATATTATTATCATGGCATTCGACACGGGCCGGACGTGCCTGGTAACACCGAAGAAACTAGACCACTGTGACCTTGTAATCATCAGCGTGCTTAGCTTGGTCACCGTAAAAGGAGTTTTTTGTTAGAGTAATAAAAGTGACAGATAGACTAGAGAAAATCTTTCTTAAAACTTCTAACTTAGTGAGGGATGGCAATTACCGAGTGACACGTAGGCTTATTAGCGCAACAGTAGTGAATTTACCGTGAAACATTTAATGGTCGCTAAAGAAAATTTTATTAAGACTTGATAGAAAATGTTACATGCACTTTGCACATTGTCAAAAACTTCACTAAATTACTTCTTAGGTAATCACCTAGCGAGCGGTCGCTAAGCTGCTTAGGCGTTTGTAAATTTAGTACCTGAAGAATGTTTAAAGTATAGATTTATATTTTAGGAAATATTAATAATAGTGGTAAATTAAAAAAGTGAGCTAGCTTATCTGGAGCTGATGATGATAACATAAGGCATTTACTATATTTAATTTAAAAAATGATAAGTAGTAATAACGCATCCCACTATCGCCGCCGATAAGATACTTCTCTTTGTTTATGCTCACAATCGAACGAGACCCATGATACGTTTTATCAGTACGTAATTGTAACTAATGGTTAGGGAACACAATTATTGTAATAAATTAATGTGAAATGTTGTCTTCATTGATAACTTTTAAAATATAAAGTTTCAAAATTGATGTCAAACAAAAGGTTTCAAAAATCTTTTTGTTTGGAATAAAATAAATTATAGCATAAAGGATTATAAAATAATAACGAACGTGTGTACTTTATACCAACTTCTAAAAAGGAGGAGGTTATGTGTTCAGCAGTGGATATTTTTACCATTCATGGTCTGGGGCACCAGCCATTAAGAACCAGAGCTAAACGAGTATAGAAGCGTGTTTGCCGTTTACAATTGACACATCAGAAGAGCAAATCTGGCAGATTAATAACGCAAACTGGCAATACGAGTTGACGTCCGTTTATGCGAACGTGTTTTACGTTAGCGATAATGACAGAAGACACGTGATCGCGTGCTCAAATCTGAGCGCTGTTTAAGTAATGTTCATTATCGATATCCTGGCCCTTTGGTTAATTTTCAAGAAGTTTTGTCAATACACTAAAGGTTTTTTTATTACAATCTTGGGCAACCTAGGGGTCGTTATCCTTTATTATTTTCTTTTTTATTATAAAAACCATAATATCATCACTAATTAATCCTTGGACCGGCCTCTATACATTTTTGCCGATCGTCTGTTTCTACATTCAAGGTATTTTTAATTCCATAGAACAATTTATTTGTATGTGAATTGGGTTTTTAGCCTCGAGTAATTAAGTTGAAAACCATAGACGATTACGAGAACGTTACGATAGGGATCATTAACATCGTCTATATTATAATTTAAGTAATATTTAATTGATTCTTAATTAATTCACAAAAAATACGAACATGATCTTAAAAACAATTTTGGACTTGAATTAAAAACTAGATGTTTTGTCTGATGCGCTTACATAATACAAAAATAACTTGTTATAAATGTATGTTAATGCATGTATTTAGAATGATAGATTTAACGGAAAATATAACCTTTAAATTATGTTTTTTTTATAAGTAGAAACCTACTAAACGCAAAAAGAATAATAATATTATATTACACTATAATAATATTATTACCTACGTAGGTACATTTTTATTTTCGGATTGATTACTAAAAACAGAGTTATTTTTGAACGCATTACGTTACAAAGTTTTGTTTTATATTAACACAAGATACTTCAACCTTCATAGAACTTGTAAGTTTTAGCATAAGCACGTTTTTGTATAGTATGTAGTATGCGTAGGCATATAATATGAAATGTGTATAAAAACTGGTTTTCGCAATAGACGGGTCGCGACATCTTGCCAGTGGGTGTTCGATACTTCGCATTGGGCAACACTCAAGGCAATCCGCATACGAAAACCTAAACGTTATTATTTAGTTTGGAATAATATTTTCGCCTTGACTCGTATTGACCATATACAATCGTGTCCTCCTCGCGAGGACGTAGTATTTTAATTTAAATCTGCATTTAAATTTAGTCATTTTCTAATTAACTCTACATTTTACTAGACAGAAATAATAATTGAGTTGGCGCCATTTTAATACGGTCTTGTTTGGGATGTTCTAATTAATCTTACTCATAAAAAATGGAAATAACTTTGATAAAGTTTGGTTATAACGAGACACGCAAAAGAATATGCATATTTTCGTCCCAACATAAGACACTTTATAAAAAAAGCCAACTATCTTTACTGGTAAAGGTCAGTAGCACTATTTCCCACATTCTCACATCTTTGGAAGATTCATTGTACAATTAAAAGTTAACGAGACGAGTTAATATCTGGCCACTTAATCGCGGCGTTCATCATCGCAACCGCCCGTAAGTGTTTCTGACATTTCGTAACTAACAACGCAACCGGCGATGTCAACATTTACATTCTAACAAGTTAAACAATTTTAATTGTATGTCTAGCAATTAACTTCAATTATAATGCCTAATTAAGTTAGGTTGTATTAGATTCAAAAGAGGTTAAGTTTAAGCTTAGATTTATTTACTAGATTGTTGCTCGTTAGTCTGTTACGCTCACAATCATGACTCATGATTTTTAGGGTTCCGTGCCCAAAGGGTAAAAACAGAACAGAGCTGTAAATTTCGCAAAATATGTTGCAGCTATAACAACAAATACTAAAACCAGAATAAATTTAATAAATAAGGGTAAGGGCTCATACAACTAACGTGATTTTTTTGCTATTTTTTGCTCGATAACTATTAATATTGGCAACAGGCAGGCAGGCGCTTAAAATTGTTACAAAATACTAACTTAGATTCATACTTTACTAATTAGTAATAAATAAATAATTATAGTAATTAATCTCTTTCATACAAAATTGCTCTGATATGGTGCGGAACCGATCGTGCGCGAGTCCTACTCGTACTTGGCCGGCTTTTTGTGGCTAAGCAGTATTAAAAATCATTCTCTAGACACAAAGTATATTTACAAAAAACATATTAAAATTGGTAAATTTATATTAAAATTGGTCCAGCTGTTTAAAGATAACAAAGTTTAAATAAAAAAGTAATAAGAAAATAATTAAATAAGACGTGCTCTCGCATTCATAAACATTAGTATGGATGATCCAACATACGATCAATTTGCTACAAAATACACAGCTTACAATAGTGTCGAGAGCTTTTGCAATACCTGACCCTTTAGGTCTAATAGTTATTTAGTTAGGAACATAAGAGCAGCCTACAAGTTTGATCCCACGACCACACGTTTTGTTAGCTCTACACTCGAGTTACTGCAACTATTGAGAAACTGAGGCCAGAACCGGCTATTTGAGAAACCATTCGAGTTTAGATTGCGAAAATGGTGGAAAGTTACAGATGGTGTCGATTCGTGTAGTTTCCACTACAATGGCTTTCCATTATGACTATGTAACTGTCGAATTGATAACATTCAAAATCAATTTGCTATGATATTGGAACGACAGGCCTCTTTGTGTGCAAGTCATGTGTCATGAAGACAATGTTTATCACAGTTAAACGTAATTTTTTAAAATGTTTTTATGACGAATATAAAATTTTCATGACGACTTTGGGATGACATGTTTAAAATCTTGATTTTGCGTAGAATTACCTTTGGCACTTATGTGTAATGTTTTATAGATTTACAATAATATATTGAGTATGTACTCTACATATGGATGGTTACTTGTTATAGAAGTGGGCTCACGAGACTAATTACAAACGCCGCTATCAACACACGTGTTATATTCACGTGGCAATACAATTTAACAATATAATTTATAATATAATGATATAAAATATGGTGTATCTTCACTTCTAAGACTGTCATTTTTTTATTTACCGCTTGAAGTCAAAACTTTAGCCAATCAAAACTCTTTAAAACA
The DNA here is from genome assembly GCA_026546445.1 of Cyclargus thomasi. Classification (NCBI taxonomy): domain Eukaryota; kingdom Metazoa; phylum Arthropoda; class Insecta; order Lepidoptera; family Lycaenidae; genus Cyclargus; species Cyclargus thomasi. Next base: position 1,308,970 of record JAOTAV010000006.1, read on the forward strand.
TAGATAAACTGGTTTTGAAAAATCTCTGAAACTGGAAGGGCGTAATTAATTTTGAGAAATAAATAGTTACCTACTAGTTAAAAGAGACTTTTTATGCTATATACAAGGTTTAAACAAACATACTTTATACAAAAGTCTTGGGCAAGAAATTTTTGTATTACTAGATTATGTAAACCCTACTAATTTTCCGAGTGAAAGTTTTCAGTTGCTTAATACAAAAATGTTTGTATGTAACTTAAGTCATATTCTTTTCAGTAGTTATTAAAATTCAACACCTAACTTCTACAACACAGCACCTAGCAAAAGTTTTTGAAAATTTGATCATTTGATGCACTTTAATTGACGTAATAATTATCATATGCGTTATTATTACAACGTATTTAAATAATTTACAAATACCATAAGGTGCTTAAACTTTATAATTTCTTATAAAACAAAACTACTTTAAAATAAATGTATTTTCCTTTTAGCCATAAAAGCAATTGTTTCAGATAATAAACCTTTCAAAATAAATATTCTGTGAAATATCAAAAATATCCTCTCTAAAATGACAATACCTACACAGATTTGGGGAGCACAATATACCTGTCCAACAAAGGCTCAGGGACAAAAGGTTCTACGTGAAAAAATACTCGTTTGTATTCGTAAATGGGGCAGCAGGTAGACGGTTGTAGGTGTACAATCTCAACGGTTAAATTTTTTGCCCGGCCAACAATAAACCACCATGCACCTTTCCAAAATTCCCACTGCGAATCGCCATGATCGAGTTAGGAGATATGACAACCGTTGGTGATCGGTAAAGAGTTATGTTGTCGTATTAAGAGATATTCTTAATAAAAGATATTCTTATTATTCAATAAAATATGTTCCCGGTCTCCTCTTTATGCTGTTATCAATTTTTACTTTAAAAGTAATTTAATATTTTTGGATTTTGTTTTGTTTTCCTTCTTTTTTTTAAGTACTCGGCTACATAATTACCCCTGCATGTTATTCAACTCTAAGCCGTACAATGTTAAGGCTATGTAAACAACTCTAAGCATGCCACTAAATCTCAAGCCCCACAAATGGTCAGACGTTAGCATGAAATATTATACAACGCCCAACTTTTTTTTTAAATACGACTTATCTAGTAATATTTGTCGTAAAACATTTTCCACTGAGTTTAACTTTGCGTAGAATATAACCAATAACTTCGAAGTAAATCCTACACCCTAACTATACAAATCGTGACTCAAATACTACGCAATCTGACTATGTATTATCTAAAAGATCTATGTACAACCCCGGCAACCCTCGTATATACCGAATATAAAGCAGAGCAGTCCAAGCAACAAGTGGTTATACGCAACATAAAGAAACCACAAAAACTTTGAGCAGGTAGCGTATTGCAGAGCAAGCGACTTCGAGCCGAATGCTTTAGTTAATAGAACTGATTTTAGATTACCGCTTGTATGGACGATCAAATTAAGAGCCTTCGAGAGAATACGAACTTTATTACGATAACATAAGGTTGTTTCTAACTGACGCCAACCCTCCACACCAGTCACACCACTTACAAGTCTGTTTTTCACCCCTGCTGAGATTTAAAAAGGACTTGTTGTGGAGTTTTTAACATCGCTGAGATTCGTTTAAATTTACTTAAGATAAGTGGGTTTAAAAACTGCAAGAAAAAACAATTGAAACCCTGTTTTTGTTTAGAATTATGTAAGTATGGGATTTTTTATTCATCACCTAATAAAACTAGATACCTAAATTCGTCAAATTAACTATAAAGTTAAAGAAAATACATTTTTCAGCTAATGCGCAAATTAAATATATATATCTCCTGTAATTCGGATTTATAACTTGTGGCTCACAAAACTATTTTCAGTAACGTACCTACACAATCCGATATTTTTGTTGGTTGAGTGATGAACAATTTACGTTTTATCTTTGTAAATCCGTGATACCTACTTACATAAAAAACCTGGAAACAAAGTCCTGTTTTTGCAACTCAATTCACTTTTCCTTACATGGACAGAGTATCAAAACACCTTGGTTCTGACATAGGATTTCCTCAACCACTAGTTAGCAATTACCATGGGCTTACTTTTACTTTTCATAAACCAGTTCACATGCGGATAGGCACTACCGCACCGAACTAGTCTGCCATTGCAACATGCAAACTGTTCCGTGAAGTATAATTATGGACCAGAGGAACTGCACTTGGTACGTAACCACACCATGTGCAAAAAAGCATGGGATGAAATCTTTAAGGGTTAAAACACAAATCACGATCTGTGCAACTTAATGCAAATATGTAACTAACTATAGAATTTTATTTAGTTTATGTTTCTTAAAAAAAAGGTAGACACCTAAGAAGCCTGTGTGTATTGATCTAGCTAGCACTTTATAACAGGACTAGTGAGAATAGTTAGTATTAATATGCAACGCTTTATTATTAAAAAGGAGTTTTGACTTCTAACTGAACATAAATTAGATAATAAAAAAATTGTGTGTTATTAAAAAAAATTATTAAATTAATCGTGTAATTTATTTTGTGCTAAGCTAAGCTGTTTTTCTGTGGGTCTATATTAGTATGAAGCGTGAACGGTATTTTTTAATTTTTTTAATCATTTTGTTTCTTTATTTTTGGGATGATCGTTCGACAAATAAAAGACATGCTTGGGATTATGTCAGACCGTTGTGTAAAAAATGCAAAATGAGAGATTTTGAATAACTAATGAATGATAACGACGGGGAGACCCAGTACGTTTTGTTGATTATATAAAATGGAAAAGAAAAAAGTGCATTTTCATTTTACTGGTGGAATAAGAAGCTACAGCGATTTAAAGGTTATAAAAAAGGAAAATCTTTATTATTTTTAATTGAACATTTAGGTAGGTATTACACGATTTTAGACAGCTAGGCCTAAAGCATTAAGCTGAATCTGACATAAAAAATCTGGGAAGCTTGGTTACGGAAATATGATGCTTTGTTGTACTGTGTTATTACAGGCTTACCTTACATTTAAATCATCAGTTCTTTAAATGAAAGTGTTCTTTGGCGTATTTTTAACGTCCTAATCTTAATCTGACGGTTTTCAATGACAATTTGGTACTTAACAACAGCTTTTTAAGAACCGAACTAAGAAATCTAATTATTATTCCAGAGACATGTAGAAAGTCTACACGGGCTTAATCTGGCGCGCTCGAGTAAATCCAAAATTCCCCTCTTGGGCTCCCCTACTATAAAAATGAAATTTATCTTTTACTAATAAATAAAAGTAACATTACCTTTAAACTACTTAAAAACAGTCGTGCATAACAAAATATTTTATGAATACATATGTACGTATTGCTAGTGGCAATATAAAATAAATAATATTATGTACCTACTTAAACATTTCACGCTTGTTCGAGATATTCGCGAGTTTTGAGTTGCGACAACCATGAAGTAACTATTGTAAGTTTTTAAATGTCGCAGGTTTCCGTTACAGTTCCATACGTTAACTTGAAACTTTATACAGATTAATTTTGAGTTAAAATTATTTAATTGTATATATTGGCAATGTTGACTGTTAAAGTTGAGTTGCTGAGAAGTTTGTAGTTTACAAAATATTTTATTCAGCCTTTTATATTTGGAAGACTTGAGGAAAACGTCAAACAATAAGCACATGTTCGAAACAAAATAACGATTTGTATGTAAGAAAATTTCATACTCACATTACAAAAACGATGCAAAGACATATAACTTTTGTAAATGAAGGGAGAGTGAAGGTAACAAAATGAAGGTACTATTTAAAAATTTTAATTTGGCATAAAGGACGTTGAATGTTGATCTTACCTTCAAGAACAGATCACCATATTCGAACAGCGCAGACGGAGGCATTATAGCAGTAGACATTGTTCACCAAAGGGCACTAATTCCGATCCAGGTTTTGGTAGTTGATTTGCGTTTCTTTCTTGATTACTCACTCAGCACGGGTTAGGTCAAGTATTTCACTTTAATTTGCAAATAATAAAAAGTTCACGATAATTTCGACGAGAATTTTTGTAAACTGTCTGTAAACGGGCAATGAAAATAATTCAAGAATATCGTTGCGTTTTTGTTTTTCGTTCGATGACCACAGACTGAGTCCGAACTAGTTGGCCGAGGGCAATGTTTTTTTATTGTTTGCTCCACGATTGGGCCAGCCGAATAAATTTTTGAACACAGTTTCGCAGACAGTGCGAAAATGTACAAAACTGTTCTTTGTTTCGAAAAGTCTTCCTCACTTTTTGCGTCTATACGGAAAATCACAAATGCCGGTCAAAACTTTACGCGAACGGTATCATAATATAATAAATAAAACTTTTCGATCGCCGATAATATTCCGGAGCGGTTCCAAATTCTGGCTGTGTAAGCGCAAGAAAAATATAAACCGCAAAGTCAACGTCCGCGCAAAACGCACCACACGTTCATTCCGTATCACGCTCGTGTACCGACTGAACCCGCGACTCGGTTCGCCTCGCCCGCAACTTGTGAACCGGCAAGGCGGGTGGATTTTGTTTTCAAATCAAACAGCACGATCACGTTTTGGTACGAGATTCGTTTTCCATTCGGGTGAACTCGGGTATCCTCGGGAGCGTTCGTAATGTTTTGTTGCACGACGACCGGCACTCCATGCCGGCACAACAACAACGCGACGATAAAAGAAATAAAAAGCTTCTCATTATGTTTTTGGTCGTTTTGTCGTTATTCGAATCGTTTTATTTTACACTAGATTACAGATAATAAATCGGACTATCCTCTGGCCTTTATTATAGCCATTTTTCAACAGCAGGTTTATAAGCTTTTAAGCTTAGATTTACTAGACTACTATTAAAATGTCGTTTAAACCCGCACAGTGCTAACTATTGCGGCGCATTTAATAATATTCAATCAAGGTCTTATTATTAGCAGGCTAATGAAATAGGTAGGTACCATTAAAAATTACTTACAATTAATCAGGCCAGTCGGCAAGAAAAAATCAGGTTTGTGATTTTTGATTTTTCCATACCTAAAATTATAATTAGAAGCCTAAGATTATAATAATTATTTAATCTATATTTTATTACTTCAAGTAACAATTTTAATACCATGGTAACAAGAGTACTTCAAGTTGTAGTGTTCGTTTAATAAATACTTGATCAATAGTATTTATTATACATTTTGGCGAGGAAGTGCTAAAAAATAAGTGGTCAGAACGGTGAACAAACGCAAAAACTTGTAATTTTAGAGCTGGTTTGACCAATCGAGGTATAACCCGCCCGCGCCTTAGCCCGGGTCACGCTAATGAGCGGGGCGGAATTACACAAAGACGAATTAATTAGACGACCTCACCTTCGTGACCCTTAAAGATTTTTACCGCATTGGGAAAATTTTAGGGAGAAAGAAGCTTGGATCATTAATTTCGAATGCAAATAAGGTAAGGACTATAATATGTACGCTGGTACGCTGTATCGTAGATATATATTTTCACACATAATAATTCCGAAGACAAACGATGATTAACGAGAAGTGAGAACGGAAGTTCCAACCAATAATCAAAATAAGTAATCTTGTAATGTCGAGAACCCGCGAGTTCCCGCTCCGCTGTCCGCTAGGCTGTGTGCACGGTCATCCACACCGAGTATCCCGGCCAACTTTTTATTGCGGCGCGGCGTTGCGAGCAAACCCGTTTGGCAGTGTTATGCGCTCGTTGCACACCAGCCTTACGGGAACTGGCCTCTTCATCATCGTCAGTCCGCTAAACACTGCAAGACACGGCTAATAATAATTAAGGAAGCTTGTCCTCTGGCATATTGAGAATATGCAAAAGACTGTAAAGTACTGCCAAAAATATTTTGATAGGTGCTGATTAAAGGGAATAATTTCTTGCCTGACTTCTCAAATAATAAAGTTTAACTAACCCTATGTTAGTTAAACTTTATTATTTGACTAGATTAATATAGTTTTTAATAAATGCAAACCGTTCCCGCGCTATAAACACACTTTCACATTTATAGTAGTAGAATGGATGTTAATGTTGATATGAAATATGAAGGTTTGTATCGTGCCGAATAATTTTGATCAATTTTGGTGTACAGGAATGAGATAGGGTAGATAGAAAGTCAGCTTATGAGCTGACTTCGATAGTAGGATACTGTTTGGAGTTAGTTTTGAGTGAGAACTCTCGTGCTATTTTTTTAAGAAACACAAGAGTCAAGACACGCCAATGAAACCGCGGATAACAGAATAAATTGTATTAAATGCTAGGGAATTATAACAGATTTGACACTAGTCATAACTGGGCGCTGTTAAGCATTTGTGTGTTATCCAACAAAAAACAGATTTTGAGCTATGAATTCAATATTATTTATTTTTAACAGCGTTAACAACTACTAGTACTAATAAGTATACTGTGGCATAAGTCAGTACGAATCCAAGTGCCAACAAATGAATGCCATTAAACCTCAGAATTGAACATTATCACCGTAAATAGTTTTTAGCTTAGAGCAAAGTGATAAATCTTAAATTAACTTTAAATCTTTCTTATGAATTCGTAAAAACATTATTATATTAGTTGACTTTTTATTGAGTTGTTTTTTCGTACTTTGGTTTCTATCGCGATCATTTTACGCCTGTGAATGTTTTTCAGTAAGCATATAAAACGCACATATGGCAGGCATTCTTAGAAAATAAGTTGCTGAACATAGCGCGGATTGCGGAATTAATATACTGCCAACATAATATAGTATTTCGTATTGCTAAGCTTATTAGTGTCTTCTGTCCTCTCATGGGAAATATTTTGAAATGCGAGACAACATATAAACTAAGCGTGTTAGGGATCCGTATAATAAGGAACAAAAAACCTTAGTTATTTTGCAGGAAAATAAGTTAAGATAAAGCATACGACTTAGTCATCATAATATATTTTTTTATTGTGTGGTTTTGGAGTTCTATCGGGTACTAGTTTTACGGTAATCGTTAAGTTGTCAAAAATTATGTTTTAAAAAAATGTAAAAGCTTCAATATATGTGATATTAATTTTGTCATGTGACAAAATTTGATAACGATCTGAATTTTCGTTCGAAAATTTTCAAAATCTTTCTATAAATAAGTTTAAAAAAGTCGTAAAAGAACTTCTGTATGCTAAAGCTTACTATAAAGTTAATGATTTTATTAACTACAAGCACGTCCTGGGAGTAGGATGACTGCTTGCCAGGCTGTTTCTGTATAATTTTAAAAGTCCTGACTTACAATTGTTTTGTATTTCTTTACTTTTTTATTATTTTAAAAATAATTTACAATAGATTATAATATACACATTGACTTACAATTACTTATGTATTAAAAAACAATTATGGTTTGTTAAATTAGCTTTAAGACATAATATTGTTATTTTCCATCTTTTTGGTAAAAGGTGAACCCGTGCGAGTTTCTTACGCCGGTTCTTCCCGCCGGGTTAGTTCCCGAAACGGGTGTAGGCACCGTAGTCTCGACGTTTAGAAAGTGTACTTTAAGTACTGATTTTAAATAAAAAATATTATGATTCGATTTACATCCCTAGTCCTCGTCAAATCACCAGAAACTCATACAGTAGCCTCCCTAGTTCTCCGCTCATATATCCTTGCTTATAGCCCCCAAACCAGTTATCTCCTATACGGAACCCAGCTCGATGCACCTTAACGCATACATTAGTGGGTCAGTGTCGTATGTCACTCACGTAGCTGCTCACTCCTCGCTCAGCGTGGCGCTTGAAATACAATAGCCGGTGATAACATCGCACGGGTACCGCTCATCATCATCACCGACATTCTAGTCATTATCATCGACATCATCAAGGAGATCACCCAACTAAAAAGTGTGCTAAGCCATCTCAACTCATAAGCTTAGAAAAGCACTTGAAATACAATAGCCGGCGATGACATAGTAATCCGCATCGGCGGCGCTCATCATCATCACCGATACGATCGTCATTAGCATCACTGTCATCAAGGTGACCACCTAAGACCAAGCCGTAACATAGCATCACACTGGCACCGCTCATCATCAACGATGTCACTGTCATCATCGTCATCCTCGTGATCATTAATGTAGCTGTTTACCCAATTAGAAAAGGCGGTCTAAGGCTTTAAAAATCTCACATCTTATTAAGGCCGTTTCTTTAATCTTTGTTTATAAAATTGAAAAAAAAAACTGAAATCTTTTGCTACACTTAAAGATACTTCTTACCTACCTTCATCTTAAAGATACCTAAATCATTACAAACAGTATCGAGGTAGTAATACATCTTACTAAATATATTTTAAAAACCTTTAGAATGTTAATTTTTATAGTTTTGACAAGGAATGCGAAATCATGAATGATGGCAGAGACCATGGGTTTCACTTTTTTTATATCATAAAAGGGCAAATAAGGGGGCAATCGAGCAGACGGGTTACCTGATGGAAAGCAACTGCCATCGCCCATGGACACATCCGAAGAGTCACAAGTCGTCGTTGAAGTTCTAACACCACGTAAGTCACATTTTGGCTATTTCGTTATTTTGATGCTGTTTTCCAGAAAATCGGAAAACGTATCGTTTAATTTAATCAGGAACATAAATTGTTAAAATCTATTAGTATGGTGATCTATACAAAATTCAATAAATTGTTTCGCTCTCCTGAAAAGTTACTACTTTTGACGTGGTGTTAGAACTTCAACGACGAAGTGCGTTGCCGGCCTTTATGAGGGAATAGGGAATGGGAATAGGGATAGAGGGTTAGAGAAGTTGGGCCACCGGTAAACGAAACACAGCACAACGCCGTTTCACGCCAATTTTCTATGAGGCCGTGATATCACTCCGGCCTATTCGTGCCAAAGCATGGCTCTCCCACGGCAATGAGCATCCGTGTTATATACTTGAGATCGGAAAATGACTCATTGGTACATGCCTCCACCGGGGTTTGAACCCGCAAACTCACGAATGCGAACCGATTAAGCTACGGACGCTCTGGAATACTTTCTGTCAGTCTGTTGCACTGATACTTCTTCAAGTCGTTGTACTGATTTTGATAAAATTAATTATTGTAGAGGGTCCCTAAAATGTGCCAAAAACGTGCTTGTTTCTATCTCAGAAAAATTATATCGACACTCCGAAGTAGATATATAATTCGAACAGTGTCTTTCGTTCCCAGTATTGTACGTTTTAAAAGGCATATTAATTGACGACATTTATTGACATTAATGTTTTGGCATCAGTCAAATGTTTTCAATTGATCGATCTCATGACGGTCTTGTTACAGCCATTTCAGTTTCAAGGTTATACCCTCAGCCGACGAAGCCGGATCGAGTATAGAACGGTGATAACTGATACATTAACAGTTGGCCTCTGAAACATAGTTCCGGCCTCCAGGTATTGTCATTTATCCTCAATCTAGTTTAAAAACCGATGTAAGATAACGATTTAGCTAGTGGTAGAAATACTTTTGATTTAAGTTTGTATTTTGTAATATTGAATGTTTATATAGTTTAATACTTTTATTTTAAGTTTGTATTTTAGAAATATTAAGTATTATAGCATAATATCCAGTTGAGCAAATAAACGACGTTATTGCAATAAAACTGTAGAAATGAACATTCTGTACATGCTAGTGGTAGCAATTGTCAAAATGATCATTTTTGACAATAGCTGAAGGCAGCTCTAACGATGTCAGTTCTAAACCTTGAAAGCTCCGGACTATGTTGAACCTGGTTTTGAAGTCATCGAAGAACTACTACTAAGTGTAAGTATCTTCATCGACACATTTGGCGATGAAGATACCTATGTATATATTTATATAAAACAAAGTCGGGTTTGTTACAACACTTATAACTCAAGATCTGCGGGACCAATTTTCATGGTTTTTGATTTGTTGGATTTGTCTCCGCCCCGAATAGCAGAATACATCTTAAAAATAATGATATTTGACAAATACTTGAAAACTGCGTTATTTTTCCTTAAAAGTTCCTTAGCTTCGGAGCTGTCAATTTTTTTTGTTAAAATCTGTAAGTAATGACTTTTATACATGCGTTCATAGAACTATTTAAAAAGGATGAATAAACTATTATGTGGATTTTTTTTTAAAAGATTGAAAAATATTACGCCAGAAATGTGTATTCATTATACTAAATGCTGCTGTAGATTTCCTTTTCATTCGCACATCATAGAGTTAGTTAATTACGTATTTCTTGCGTACGAAAGAGAAAAAACACAATTTTTGTCCCTTAACGTATGGCCACTTTTTTGAAATGTTAGGCACGCTGCACGCATTGTGCTAAGCAAAGTTTGACGTTTCGCTATCGGTTAGCTGGGGCCTAGGAATTTTAGTTGTTTTAAGCCATAATAGGTATAACCATTTACTTACTGTTTTGTGTTTTTCTTTTAAGTTCTGTGTTTGTACAGAAAGTTAAAACAATATTCTATATAAAAATATTCTATCATCGACATGATTAAAAGTTAAAAACAACAAAAGTTATTGATTAAAAGCTGTCTTAAATCATAGGTTAGCGGCATAATGTGTGTTGTTCCGATTGTTTTCTGCAGTGAAGTTAGAATTTATAAATGTATGGGACCGACTGTTTGACTATAGTTTACCTGACGAAATTATGATGCAATTAAACGAAAAACCCGCTGCGCTTATTATCAATAACGTAGTCTTAATTGATGTGTGCATGAAATGACGTTTTATGAACGTATTTAAGCAGAAGTGACGTTTATTCACGTTAGATGATTCGAAACGCACACAACATATTAGTCACAGTCGCAGAACAAAGAAGAATAATAAAACTTGTATAGTGCTGTTATTAATTGTATAATTATTTATTTTATTGTAAACATCCATAGTATAAATGTAATTATCTTCTAATAGCGGGTAATTAATAATCGCTTCTGTCATTACGTGTTATTGCTACGAAATAAAAGACTCGTTGGCTCATGATTTGTGACCATGATAGCCTCTATGATTGCCAAACTCACATACTACTCAACTATAGCATGAATATTAGATATGCGACGTCGATCATGGGAAATGATAGACGAATTCATTATACGTGTACACTTTATGTAGGGTACTTTTAAGTCGCAATGGGCATTCTTTGGAATGTAATTTTTCGTAAAATTAAAACTTAACTTTTTTTTTAAAGAATTTTTAACCAACTGTTGTTATATGTTCGGCTGTAGATATTTTTTTTAAATGAGAACATTTGTCACCTTTCGATAACCCAGTTTTTGTTCTGTACCCTTACACAGATATTTTGAAACTTAGAAGACTTCTGCAGACAAAAAATAGCAATTGTATTGAGTGCAAAAAATCACACACAAGATCGAGCTATAATCTTAAGTGGTACTTGTGTTGGTAACACAGACGACAACTTTGACAAATAAAAAGTAAGGACAGAGTTCTACGAACGTTAAGGACAGTAAAACTACACTGCTGCGTGACGTCACATTTGTTAAACTACGCACTAACCATGTTTACGCAGTTTTTGATTTTACCATTTAAATATACTAGAGGTTGTCCTGTGGTCGAAATTCGACCATAAATATTTGAATACATCGCGTAGAGAAGTAATAAAAAAATATCAACAACTGAACATATAACCTCCTCGTTTTTGTAAGTCGGTTAAAAATATTTAAACTATTCTCAATTTAATCACAGACTTCAATTTATCATAAAGGTCTAGTTACATGGCCATTAAATTTTATGAAAAAAAAGAGACGTCAACCATAAACAAAAGAGTAATTGGTAATTTGTGTAGGATTATCGTGTCATGTCAGTTGTCAAATGGGTAGCGTCTTATTTTTTAAAAATATGTAAGATGTCACTGGCAACTCACTAAGTCAGCCATTATGAAAAGAATATGTACGATAAAGTATTAATATAATATATAGAAGACGCTTCATGAGCCTGAATTTGTTATTTTCAGCGGTTTTATTGCATCTTATCTTATCTCATAAAATAGGCATATTAAGTCCAGCGGGAAACGTACCCTTTTCTTACTTAGTGAAATAGCGATTCACTTTGCAAAAACACATTCAGGACCTGAGTTAATGATGATGAGGTATTGTAGCCTTTATCGGGTGTGAGCGATAAACGATTTTACTGCTCTAAATACTCTAGTAATAGTGTAATAGTGAGAAGTGCGCTAAATTATACCAGGTTTACACTATTTACTGCCGCACTCAGGAGATCTAATCTTAAACGGCACATTAACATTCGAATTTTAAACTCTACCGAATGAATTTCTACTCTACCATCCACGTTTGTTAGAAAGGGATGCAGCATTTCAGCGTTATACAAAATGTAACAAAAGTAATTAATTAAACTTTAGGGATCGTATGTGTCCCTCGTATAGAGTTCAATGTGAACTGTCACGCAGCGCTGGAAACGAAAAAAAAATGTTGCGATTTTTATGGGAAAACTCATGTCGCCGGGTCTCTAGGCCATACAAATCACGATTTTTTTTCAATTCACGCAAACATGAGTAATTGAAGGAACTGTTAAAAATTTGTATGGAAACATATGGTGATTTTGGTTTTCTTCGAAGCATACCAAGTACATACTACCAAACAGTGAGATTTGCTACCAAGGTTTATGACGGTTCCGAAGATAAGAACTCTAGATTCCTTATAAATACAAGTTTGAGGGTTTGGACGTTGTTTTTAGAACTGTTGGCAAAATCTGCTAAGCAAATTATCATAATCATCATCACTCCCAGCACACCATGCATCATCACATTATGAGCCTAGAACACCTCAAAAATGCATATGGAAACATATTATCTAGATTTCGATTTCCCAAGTAAATGCTACCAAAATGTAAGCTTTGGTACCAAACGGAACCATGGCGCACCACCATGGTTCCGAAGGTGCTGAGAGAACTCCTAATTCTACATAGATAGAAGTTTGGGAGTTTCGGTGTTGTTATAAGAAATGAAAGCCAATGCTACTAAGCAAAATAAATTATCAGCATCACTCACCCATCATCACATTATGACCCTAGGACATCTCAAAATGTATATGGAAACCTATGGCGAATTTATTTTATGAGAAGAATACAGATCAATGCTAAGTTTTTGATAGCATTGCTCAGTTCTTCTCATAAAGTAATGCAAGATTTTGTACCAAGGTATACCATAATTTCGACTGTACTCAGAGAACTCTCGATTCCTTGTATAGACACAATTTTGGGGGTTTCGACGTTTGCGTTGCATCCATTACATTCATCATCATCACTACAATCACACCAGACAACGGCCTGACCGAGTATAACACCTCTCTCGGTCGGAGAATCTTTCGTTAGCCACCGCGCTCTATTCCATCAATACTTTTAATAGTACTTCGGTTGATTCCTGCAATTTCAGAAGTTTATAATACATCAATAACCGATTTATATGAATATTATATTATGTCGAGTTCGCTAATCATTAACTAAAAAGATTAGCTCATGATTAAATGGACATAGTGCCGACTTCAAAATTATGAAGATTGTGTCCAGAAATAGTTGAGGTTTAGCCTTTTAAATTTTGAAAAAGCGCTATTTCGGAACTAACATTATTTCATACTTTTCACATAATAGAAGTTTATTTTTACTGTTTAATTTTTTCCTTGAAAGTCGTGTTTTCATTTTTTATTAAAAACTAGCTGACCCGGCGAACTTTGTTCCGCCTTAATGGCAATAAATAAGCAGATTAATATTGATTTCTTACAAATATC
>JAOTAV010000006.1:1322789-1346896 GCA_026546445.1 Cyclargus thomasi
CACACAAACCACAACACCCCCCCACACCAAGACCCACAACCCCCAACCCCCACCCACCACCACCTACCCCCCCCCCCCCCGGGGGGGGGGGGGCGTAGATAAAGTGTTATGATGTAACAGAGGGTAGGGGGAGGTCCTTAGTTTTGTGACATCGCATTACAAATTATATAAATTTCATGTCTATATTTCAAATATTGGAATGGTTTCAATTTTACATGCATAACTGCAAATTTGTGACTTCACAGAAGGGCATTTCAGAATTGTGACAAGGGGGGAAGGGCTCTAAAAATCGTAAAATTTGTGTAAAGTACTTTATGGATGGTCCCTTTTCAGTAGGCGGTATTTCACCACGACTTTTACACTCAAGCCACAAAATTCTGCTGTCCGCTACAAATCATAACACGAATTATTATGATAGCGACTGGAGTATTGTCTGGGTGTATCACATAATGTATAAAACACATAAATGTTAGAAAAGTACGTTTTGTATATGACAGTGCTGAGTTTTGAATTTAGTACAGTCATAAAGAAAATGTATTTTTATTAACCCTCACATGTCTAGTGGATATAGTAAATATATTCTAATTTATTTATATTATTTTCATTCTTACTTTCTAAGATCTGTACTCAAGACAAATATATATGTATTAATACGCGAGCGGAAAACTTTGTATCCCTTTTTACGAAAAACGCGTAGATGTAAAAGCATGCAAATTCTTCCAGTGATAGTTGATATGAAAGAGGAGCATATTTCAAAGTAATATTGGTATGTGGGATACCAATATTATTTTGAAACATGTTTTAATTTTTTCATATTTTTAATAAATAAAACGCTACGTACACAGCAACACGCACACTAGAATATTTTGACATAACAGGATTATCATACACGAAATACTCTTTTGTTTATGGTTGAAATCTGGGATTTTATTTTTGATTTAATGGCCTGTTAACGAGACCTTAATACCAAATTGAAATCTGTAATATCTGAATTGAGAATAGATTTTATAGCTCTACACGATGCATTTAAATATTTATGGTCGAATTTCGACCACTAGGACTACGACTTCTAGTACTTTTAGATCTGTTTGGAATTGTCTTCGATATTAGCGTGATCATTTTTGATCCCTGTTTAGACACTGAAGGAACTGCTTTTATTTCATGCGGTAACTCAAATATTTTATATTTACAGCCTATGTATTGGCTAAAATTTTATGTTGTATTAACTGTAAGCGACTGGAAGTCGGTTAAAAATAGACTTACTCGAAAATCTGTATAGAGCAGTGGTTCTTAAGCTTTGCGCCCTGAGACCATTTGGCAAAAATTTCCTTACGTTGCGAACCACCATGTTTGTTAATGTTATTTTTAAACACATCTAAATATATACTCGAATACAATGCAGCAACCCAAATCCAAAAAAATCTTATAGTTTTTCCGTAAAGTGTGCCACAAACCTGTACTAGTAGTGGAAAGTGGAGGGCTCGCTTCGTTCACACAAAAATCTGCACTAAAACAATAATGATTAGTGATGACTATAATTATTGGTTAGTCGCGACATTCGTAAGCATTTTCGCAGACTGTATTTCCGGCTGCGAATACTTAGCAACAGTTTCCTATTACCTACTGCCATTAAATTCCTACTCAGA
The DNA here is from genome assembly GCA_026546445.1 of Cyclargus thomasi. NCBI lineage: Eukaryota > Metazoa > Arthropoda > Insecta > Lepidoptera > Lycaenidae > Cyclargus > Cyclargus thomasi. Next base: position 1,324,436 of record JAOTAV010000006.1, read on the forward strand.
GATATTTGATATTGACGCGCAATCGTCTTGTAGTCAAGCTCAGTTTTTATTGCATCAGACATTTGTCATGACAATGACGGTTCTATACAGAGTGGAACAAAACTAAGTGATAAAGAATTCACTATGAAAGTAGCTACGCTTTTTTTTACTTTATGTACCCATAAGGGAACTCGTTACTCTTGGGCACTATACAAATCACAAAACATTTTTTTTTTCAGCGCTGTTACTTTTAGACTAAACTTCATATTATAAAAGGGACACAACACATTGTGAAACGGTATTTGTTTAGTTACACCCTCTATATTAAGGGAGCCCAAGAGGGGAATTTTGGATTTACTCGAGCGCATCAGATTAAGTTAGTGTAGACTTTCTACATATATCTGGTTATCACGGTATAAAAAATTTTTTTCTTAGTTCGCTTCTCAAAAAGTAATTTTTAAGTACCGAAATGTCATCTAAAACGTCAGATTAAGATAGGGGGTGCTAAAAATACGCCAAAGAACAAGCTTTCATATTCCATATCCAGATGATTTAAATGTAAGGTACGCAATAACATAGAACGAAAAAGCCTCATATTTTCATAACCAAGCTTCTCAGATTTTATGTCACATTCAACTAAATGCTTTTTCATGATATTTAGGGGGCAAGCGAGCAGACGGGTTACCTGATGGAAAGCAACTGCCGGCGCCCATGGACACTCGCGACATCCGAAGAATTGCAAGTCCGTTGCCGGCCTTTATGAGGAAATAGGGAACGGGAATAGGGATAGGAGATTAGGAATGTTGGGCCACCAGTAAACTCACTCACTGAACGAAACACAGCACAACGCCGTTTCACGCCAGTTTTCTGTGAGGCCGTGATATCACTCCGGTCGAGCCGGCCCATTCGTGCCGAAGCATGACTCTCCCACGGCAATGAGCGTCTGTATTATGTACTTGAGATCGGAAAATGTCTCATTGGTACAGGTCTCCACCGGGGTTCGAACCTGCACCCTCTCAAGTGCGAACCAAAGGTCTTACCCACTAGGCTACGGACGCTGGAATTCAGTTGAATGTACTGGGACGCAGCTTAGGTCATTCCAGTACCTGTTAAGACTATTGAAGTAATAACCACGTGTTGGATTGACTCACTACTGTACAATAATATACCATTCTATTTGTTGGGTGTAGGTTAACAAAACACATACGGTGCCAAAAAAGGAGCACTCGCCGTCGGGCGGCAGAAATATTGTTTTAAGTTTGAAATTATTTTTAAGGTTCCGGCCGGCCAAAAAACAAAACGGAACCTTAATAGTTTCTTAACTTGTCCGTCTGTCCATCTGTATGTCACAGCCATTTTTCTCTAAAATTATAAGGACTATACTGTTGAGTAGATATGTTTCGTAAACCGCCTTAAGATTCTATATAAATAATAATAATAGTAATTAATTTTATGATGGCCCGCCATTCTTGAAACTAAATTAGTACATTTGGCGTCAAACCCAATGTGTAAGTATAGGGATTTTAGGAATTTTTCTTCAATTAAATCAACTCAACTTAAAGTGTTACCAATTTGCTCCTGCAGGACTCTTGATGGGAGAATCAGACTTGAACTTGGCCGCTTTGTTTATTTACTTTTCGTAATTGCAGGCGGTCATTTGACATTTAATCATTACGTTTTGGCCGGCGTAAAAGACACGCACCCATTGAATGATATAAATTCTAAAATTGTATTATTATACAATACTTACTTTGGTGTAGAAGCGCTCTGGGCGATATGAGAGATTTCCCAGACGACGGAGTCGCGGGGCTCAACACCCTAACCACACTCCGCCTCGGCGTAGAAGGTACCTTGAAATTCAATGTTAATAAAAGTAAATACACATAAGACTTGAATACATTGCAGCGTTTCCTCAAAGTTAAAAAAATTAACTATGATCGGATCAAAATAACTTGGCACTGTTTTTTAATACAAATTTTGACACTAACAACATCAATCACAATTTTTTTTTGAGTCTTTGTCGACTTCTGACTCAATTACTACATATTTTTACCTGATGAAGAGCAACTACCCTCGTCCAAGGACACATACAACGTCAAAAATGTTGCAGGTATGTTGCCGGCCTTTTCAGAGGAAAAAATCTCTTTTCTAGAAGGTTTGCAGGTCGTATTGGCTTATAAATAGTTCTGGCGTTAGTTAGTTTCAAAAATTTAGTTTTTTTTTTAAAGAAGAAAGCTCAGTAAATACCTGTGCGGGCGTCGTAACGACATTAACAACACTTGTCGTAGTCGTTTGTACAGCGGACGGTCGTATAAGAAGCGATCGAGTCACGGGCGTTAGCTGAAAATTTAAAAAAAAGGTAAGAGATGCTACTATTAATTTATTTATTTCCTATACATTTCAGTTATACTGATATAACATTTTCAACGGTTTTAGTTATACTGATATAACATTGCATTGGATCTACCACTGTTGTATCTGTGACAAGTTCCATATGTGATTTTGGTCAAGTTGTGGGAAACAACAAAAAATATGTTATTGGATTGAAAATAAAAAAAATACAAAATTATTGATACCAAAACATGGTATATTACAAAAATGGTTTTATCAGAATGTGCAGAACGAAATAAAGTTTTTTTTTAGCGAAAAAAAAATCTTGGCACTCGCAGCGACGATTTATTTGATGATATTTACGGCGTAGATCCTTGTAATAACGAAAGGACATAGTTTTTATGAATTCATTAAGAATCTGTCAAAAAATTTGTCATTTCAATAAAAATACGCGATTGTCAACAAAGGTTTGTGCTGTCACTTTGTTGACACTCGCGCTTGACACACTTGACAATCGCGGTTTATATAAAAATTTGACAGGGGGTTAAAAAACCATACCGTCCATTTTGAGCGAATTCACAATGATTTACCTTTGTCGCTGAGGTAGTAGTTTGGTGTAAGTTGGTTGTTGTAATATTAGTTTGAAGTATTGACGCCACTGCTGCATTCTGCTGTGCCGAAGTTATCGTTGATACCTAGAATGTACGATAATTTCAAATATAAAATAGAAATAGATTATAACAACTACCATGGTTACTATCAGCTAAGTAACATTTCTTATGCATACAAAATATTTTAAACTAAAAAAATGCGACTTTATAACATAAGCTATAAGTTACATTTTGCACTACACCACTAAAAGACGCCAGCGTCGTTGGATCGCTCGTCAACCTACTTCTAATCTACTTTATGCCTAACTCGTTAATCTACTTTACGCCTAGTTGGTTAAATGTTGTGAAAACTGTGTCATAGCAAATTTGATATGTGATATCGAAAGATATGAATTAAGGAGTGGAAGGAGGCACTACTTTGTGAATGACCCCTTAAAAATATATCATACATACCGTCGACTGTGGTGTCTCAATTTTGCTGACAGACTTCTGTTTGGTGAGCGGTGACCTTTGCGGCGCTATAACTATAGATGGCAGTGTCGTCGACATTTGAGTGATGAGCGACTCGCTTATCTGCTTAGCGAGCGACGACACGTTCTGCTTAACACCCACTACAATATTCTGTTTGGTCGTCTTCGGAGACTGTACACTCGGTTTTACTATACTCTTCGCTGGCACTACTTTCGGTGCCGGTTTTGGCGGTGCAGGGTTCGGTTTCGGTGACTGAAGTAGACTCGCTTGCTTCGGTTGCGTTTGCGTCGGTTTCGGACTTTGGACTGTGTTGGCTTGGCTGACCTTCACTTGAGTCTTCGTTTGAACGAGACTCGGCATTTTCGGTTGCGGTTTCTGCGGAGTGGCTTTCGGTTTTGCCGTCGGGACGAGCTTCCCTTTAGTTTTAGTGATGTGGACAGGATTGGAGGTGGCCTGGGTGGCTTGCATGAGCAGCTGGGCGGATGAAAGATGCGCAGTTGACGTGGGAGCGCTCGTATCGTCCACATCTACGTCGCTGTCCGACCCGTTGTCCAATACTTCCTCGGGATTACTGACGTCCACATCCATCTAAAATACACCATTTTATACTGAGAATATATAATAGGCATTACTAAAAACTTGTTATAGTAAGTATAAAAAGCAAAATTATTAAAAATAAATTTCAAAAGTAGTGCCAAAAAATAGTGACATTACGTAATATAATGTATAACAAATCTAGGGGCACCCTGGGGCAAGCGGCCCAGCGACAGTAATTTTCGCATACAAAAAATTTTTAGCTATTACTTTCACAGTGATGTTTATACAGGAGACCCATACACTCGGTATGACTAGTTAAATGCATACAATCATCAATAACTAATTTATCATTAATAATAATTAATCATACCGGTGTTTGAACAGATGGAGTGGCAGACACGCTGTTGGGTTTTGGGGCGCGACTTCGCGCTGTACTCTTTAGCCAGTCCTCTTCACTCCTGCATTAAAAAGAGCTCATTTATTAAGTGTCAAATACATCAACAATCTTAAATTACCAAATGTTTCCCGCAGGTTTGTTTTGCGCACAAATTTGTTATAAAGCTAGAAACTTAAAACTAAAACTACCCTTTGGGTACGGAACCCTATTACTGAGATTTCGATGTCTATCTATCTGTCCTTATGTCTGTCTCCAGGCTGTACCTCAGGAACGGTAATAGCTAGAGGGTATTTTAAATTTTCACAGAATATGTATTTCTGTTACCGCTATAACAACTAAAACCAAAATAAATTCAATAAAAATAAATAAGAGGGGCTCTGATACAAAACACCTGATTCATTTGCTATTTTTTGCTTGATATCAACAATGACAACAGGTAAGCACTTAAAATTTTCACAAAATACTTAGTTCCATATAAACTGTACTAATAGGTAAAAAAATTTAAACAAAATTAATCATTAACGTAGGTTCTCATTCAAAAACACAATTTTTCTATGTTTTTTCTAATATGGTACGAAACCCTTCGTGCGCGAGTCAAACTCGCACTTGGTCGATTTTTTAAATAGATTTAACACTCTAAACATAGACCTGTTATAGAGCAAATCTACAATATAAAAAGTATACGTGTAGATTTATAAATACGCATACTTGTGCCTATGAAGGTAAGTCCAAATTGAAGTCCTTTGGTCATATTTGATGAACGGATCACGCTTGACCGCCGCGAGTTTTTCCAAAACGTTGGTCACAGCACTTGTCAACACTTGCTCGCTGCACGGAACTATCCACTGGGACATTCTGTAAACAATTTTTGGAAATGTTAGCTATGGTTCTAATTTTTTTGTAACAAGTAACGAAACATAATTTTAAGAAACATAATTTTACACATGTATTGTGGACATAACATTGAATTTTTAAATTTTTTTTAAATTACTTGTCAAGTGACAATAGGCTACTTGACCTAAATTTTTTTCGTGCTAACCGTTTCATAATCATTCCTTTAGAAAAAAAACTAATCTTTCAATTTTTTATAACAAAGAAACCCATGAAAATGTTGTTTGCTTATTTCGCCTTTCAAATGCCGCCAAAAACACGATGAGTTTACGATCCGCCATAGTGTCACACTAGGAGTATTTGGTACTCTTTATTCATAAATGTATCCCAACTCTTATAATCTACGAGAGACAGGAGTCGGGACTTACAATAAAAAACCAAAAACTATTTTTAAAATTAATTTTAAAAAATTAAATGAGCTGAAGTATAGATAAACTTCAGCTTATTTCATTACTATATTTGAGATAATTTCATGCTAATTTATTCATTATTGATGTTTTTTAAATAAAAAGACATTAAACATGACATTGCATCCTAATCGGAAACAAACATAACATTAAAAGAGTTTTTGTCATTACAAATAATTCTCAATTCGACTTTATTTACCAATCATAAGCTTTTATTTTATGATTAGCTTGAAATACGATTTCGTAGGCCGAGTTTTACTATAAATATTTGTTTGTTTATTGATATTAAATATGAATAAAGTAACCTATTACGATCTGCGCCCATTTCACCTAAATCTAAGTAAATATTAAAAAATACAAGATGGTGCCCACAACTCCGGTGCGCCAAAATTCATTTCGAACCGTACATTTTTCCGGGAAAAAGTATCCTATGTGCGTATCCGGAACTGAAAGTATCTCTCTACCTACCTAATATTAATATGGACTTACTTGAGTAGCGTAACAACATGTCGTGTCGTGCCCTCGCCGTTAGGTAGCCGCGCGACTGCATCTCTTAGTAGCGGTACGAACGCGACCGCACGCGGCCGCTGCGGCGACACCAGCGCCGCACCTGCACCGCCGGCCCGCGCTCCCGCAGCCCCGCCCCGCGCCCCGCCCACCGCGCCGACTGACGACCGGTACCTGACGAAAATAAAGTTAATAATAAAATTAAATAATATATTGTCTTACTTTACAAGGTAGTTATTCGAGACTATTTAGTAGTGCTATTTTTTCATTGCTAAATAAAAAAGCACAAATAGAAAGAATAAAGAAGAAATAAAGGACGAAATAATTTATTTCAATACACACAAGAAATAAATAATATTAGCAAACAAAGAACAGACATGATGGATTTTAAAAATTTGAAAAATAAAAATAAACATTTATGAAATTTTTATATGGTTGACATAATTATTATTTTATATCAATATTTATCAGACACTAAAAATCATCTACTGTCTAGGAAACTAAACTAGTTTTATTACGCTGCCCCCCGTAGGCCAAGACGGCCTACCCGCATCATAGTAACTTTTTCCTCAGCAGCAGTATTTTCAGATTAAAAATACACCTACAGCAAACTCAAATAATGCAGCTTTCTATTTGTATTTTTACGGTTTTGTTCTTTCAGTAGATAAAACACATAAAAATACTAAAAGATTACTTCATTACACTTACCCGAATAAAACGTAAGTGAATGGTTTTGATGGTGTACTAAACCTTCTTCTTTCTTGCGCTCTAAACTCCGCTATCTCAGCATTTGTTGGTTGTCTCACTACCCAATTCGTAGGATATCTGTATTATAAAAAAAAACAACATAAACATTATACGCCCTTATTGCGTACGTTCGTTTTATTAGATGGAAATTTCACTATTCCCTGCCTTTGGCGAGATAATCCCGCTTTATTCACTCAAAAAGTCGGGATGACTTAGAATAAAAAAACGGCCAACGCTGCTCTTTACTAACCTCGACGGGGGTGGCTCCCTGGGCGCGGGCGTCGGTGACGCGGCCCGCAGCCATCTCTCACACAGCCGGCCCAGTATCGCGTCACAGTCGCGACCTGCACCTATCCACTGATACATCTAAGCAAAATAAAAAAGAGTATTTAGTCAAGTAAAATAGCATTAAGGAATCCTAAAATTTAGGATCCTAATAAGTCGTCGTAATTTAGTCAGGTGAAATAAGTTAATACACAAATGCACTTAATAATAAAAATGTTTACACAGCTACTTAGCTTTCGTACCTATTCAAGGTTCAAAATCCTACCTGAGTACTAGGTATGTACTGTAAATACGGTACATAGTCATCGGGATGAGGCCCTCGATCCCCAGCGAGAAACTCCAACGCCGAGTTTAATTCCCCACACCAATCGTCCGACACTGAAAAACGTAATAACAATTTCAAGAATGCATAATATACTTTTCTTTTATAATTTTAGCTATTTTTTGTCACAAATTTGGCAGTAACAATTTATGTTTTTGTATGCAGTAAATTCCTCATAGGATCTAAAATGTCCGAAATGGTAATTTTGCAAAGGAATTACTCTGAAGGATTTACATAAATCCTTCTCAAAAAATTCACCTTGGAAATAAAAGTGTTGCAAGTGATTTTTTTTTTTTTGTGATTCGAAAAGGCAAACTCACGTCGCTCGGGCGCTTGGCCAAATTACAAAAAAAATTATCGCTTGCACTGCAGTGAACTAAATATGGGTAATACATATAAACCCTAAAGTATCAATTTCTTTTGTTACATCTTGTACATGTAAATACTTACAATTATACCAAGTATTCAAAGGTGCTATAGGCGATCGCATGACAGCGGCGCAACGCGCGTGCAACTGCTGCTTGGACGCTCTGTGCGCCGCTCTAGCCGGAAATAGCGCGCGAACGAGAGACAGGAAGTTAGCGTGCGTCGTCTCCGTCAACGCTTCATCCTCTATTGTCGGCTCCGATTTCACTTCCGGTTTGTTTACAGCCATCACATCCCCAGACTCATCTACTAGCTCCACAGGTAGCGCCATCATATCTGGTGAGCATTGTAAATATACGATACTCGGGCCCGTACTTATAATCAATGCTTAATACTTATGAGCGTTATTAAAAAAATTTGAGATGCTGTTTTCATTATTAATGAAAACATCACCTCCATTTTTTTTGCCAAGGGCTTAAATTTCGTGTTTTTTCGGTACAGTACTGTCACAGATAATGTTATCTTACCAATTCCATCAAGGTCTTCTAATTTAATGGGTACTGGTTGACAAATTTTCGAGTTGAATGCATTTGGAACAATGCAGTCCTGTGGCTCTTCTTTTATTGGTCTGTCCAAATCACTGTCACTGTAAATTAAAAAAAAAGAGTTGTTCATTTCTGTTTACAGATCCATATTGTAAATTTTTATCTGTTTGATATGTTGCAAAGACTTAACATATTACATAAATTATAAAAGCCTCTGAAAAATAATTTATGTTTATTGGTGAAGGGGATTATATATGTAAGTAAATGCATACCTAAAGAATTTATTGTCCGACACTTCCTGTTTAATTTCACTTTGATCTAGCATTTTCTTTTGTTTAGGGCTTGAGACTGGGTCCAGTACAGAGGAGTGCTCAGAATCTGATGCTTCTGGCTCACTCTTAATTTTGATATTTGGCAAAAGTGGTGTTTTGTCAACATTGTCTTCCTCTTTTACTTTCTTTATTGCCGATTTCAGATCTTTTAATTTTTGGTTACCACCTTTGGCCACCTTCTTTATTTTGTGGATGGGTGTTTCAACTTTTTGTCCACCAAACATAAGTTTTTTGGTACCATTCACTAATGACACTCTTTGTTTTATTTCCTCCAGTGTTATACCAGTTGTGTTCAATTCAGGATGGTTCTATAAATAAAATAAAATGTTATATATTATTAATAATAATTTAATTTTAAATAGTTTTTTCTTGGATATAAGTCTGTACTGTAATTTTCTTTACAATACAGACTAATACACCACTATAATATCTGTTACATAATCAGTAGGAATATAAAACATTTAACTGAGATCCAAAAAATCTAATCTATTTTTGTTAACTATCAGATTCAATAACATCTGACACCTAGGGGGCTTAGCTAGGACCTAAATATTTTTTACATTACAAATTTTTTAAAAAATCCACATGAATAAAAATGCTCATAAAGTTTGTAAAAATAATAGGGGGCGGCAAAATTGACATAGGGGGCGGTAAATTTATCCTCTGCCTCGGGCGGATGATACCCACGCTACGCCACTGAATAATACCTCTTTATACTGCCGCCTTGCTCTGTGAGTAGCTAGAACACTTTTCAAGCATGCTATTGATGATGGATGTGCAGAGTCTAAAGCTCCAAGAGTACCAGATACTGTATCCACATTCTGTAACAAATATGTAAGTGGCAATCATATATGAGAACAAAAAACTTGCTCAATATCACAGTCATGCACAGACACACAAGAAATATTACTTTTATCACTAGGTAATACAACTCTACTGTGCCAGCAAAATCAATGTACTAGTTGGATATGAAGTGGTTATATATACACATTGTACATTTATTATATTTGTGGGAATGTTAAATATTTGCACTATTTAATTTAAAAAATAAAACAAAAGACATATCATCTCTTATGGAGATGCAGAATAGTAACCAATGCAGATTCATTGTTGACAGATGCTTAAAGCTAATAAAAAAATATTCTTTTTTAACTTACAACTTACAGAAACCATTCTAATTTTTATGTATAATTTTATTAGTGATATTTTACATAGAATGGTAAACATAATAAGTTATCAACATACATATAAAAATAGCTCTCGCAAGTATTACAAGTATGCCTTATCTTAAAGTAGCCAGCAGTAACATATTATACTGTGTTTGCCAAACTTAATATCAAAAATAACACATAAATCTATTTTTAACAAGGTGATCATAGAGCTGTAGATTTTTTTAACATTTACCTGTCCAGGATTAAGCTTTCTCTTCTTTGGTGTATTTTCTGGTGCACCTTCAGGATAGTTCTCATCATCGGACTCCTCACAACCAACTTCACTCCATATAGCACTGAGCTCATCAAAGTACCTCTGTCTTGCCCTCACATATATAGGTTTATAATTATTCTTAGCTGATGGCTTTGGCGGAATACTTGGTATGAAAGGTGTGGGCCCGGGAGGTACAGCTTTTGCCACTGCCAGTAATCTCTCTCTAGATATTAATACTTCAGGTAGTATTTTAGCATAATAAGATTTAATCTGTAAAAAAGGTTTTTTGTTTTTTAATATCAGTCTACAAATTACTTTACAATGATTCAAAATCATATATTTACCTTATGTTTTTGTTGTTTTGTTCTAGCTTTCATTAGAAACTTTCTCATCCTTGCTATATCAGGTCTATAGTTGCCCTGCCTTAAGTTATTGAAAAATATATTCAAAGGAGATGAGAAATGGAATGGTTCACAATTGAATAACATTTCCAATGTTGTATCTTTTTCCTCCTCGTCGTCCTCCTTGAACTCTGGGAGTAATGTTTTGAGATATTCCTTATGTTTATCATCCAAACTTTCCCAAGTTTTCATAGAGAAAAATTCTCTGAATACTGAATAATCCTCGCATAACTCCTGGGGCAGCTCGAGGGTTTGTCCCAGTATGCGTACTGCTTCTGTTACTTCCTCATCGCATTCTGAACTACCACTTGAGCTATCTGAAGAACTGCTGCTATCTCCACTGTGACTGTAACTGTTCTCACTATCCATTTTCTCCTCCATGGTGAATAGAGAAGATATAGCAAAGGATCTCTTAGAAAACGTACACTAGATTGTCACTGTTTAAACGTATAGATTCATTGCTTTTACACCCACTTCTATATAATTTCGAGTTGTTTTGTTAGCGAAGTTCGAGAAAATCAAAACAAGAGACCGATATTGCTCGTTGAAACTAGAAGCCATGGAGTTTTCAAAAGCCGTCAAGTATTGTCTGAAATAAAATACAACGCACACGACAATCTGTAAATTTTCATACATAGTATGCGCCAGAACGGCACATTGCGATGAGAAAATAGCTTGACAACCGCGATGAGCGACATTTTGCCATTTCAAAATGGAAATTTTAAAACAAACCTCATTGTCTATGTTTTACAGATAAAAAATATATATCTTGCAAAAGCTGAACATTTATTACTCACTAGTTCACTACTCGCTAGTCGTAGCGACTAGCGAGTAGTAGACTGTAATTATCAATATATAAATAAAATAATAATTTACAGATTAAAATTAGTAAGTCTTTTGCAGAAAAATTAAATTATTCTGCACTCAACGAAAAATGCGTAGGTTATGTTTTGTCATGGTTATTTCTATAGACCTTACATGTACTGCAAACTACATGTAAAATTTAGCAAAAAATCCAATTGTATTCAAATAAAATTAAATTTATACTACTTATTATAAAAAATATTAAAAATGAAGCTATTTTTTGTTTTTTAGGCTCCTAAATAGTTAAAAGAAAATATCATGATTGTCTATGAAAAAGGTATCTTTGACATTTGTAATTTGACGACTGACGTAAATTACTTCAGTGTAGTAAATATGGCTGACGAACTCAATGTTGACAGTCTCATTCACAGGCTTTTAGAAGGTAAAGTGCAATATTTTACTGATTCAAAATGATTACTTACATTCTGCATTGTTTAAAGTATCATAATAATTATTATCTTGGCGGTAAATATGTTTCCAGTTGCGTAATTGTTGTGTCGTTTATAGGTATAGAAACTCATAAATAAATCGATTATCCTCAATTCTTATCGGAATCTACGATTGGTCGCTAAAGAAAAGTTAAAATGCGACTCTTTTGTGGATGAAACTCAAATATAATAACATTTCTAAAGAATGTAGTACAAATGTATGCATTTTACTATGACAGTATCATCATGACAATTTCATGGGCTTATTGTTATGCTTTATTCGCATTGTATATTACTTTACATGTTAATTTCACTTTATCATGCTGCTTTTTATGGGTTACATCAGTATACAGGCTGCAACAGGACACTGCACGGCGAAAAGGGAAATTGAAAGACATCTTTTCAGGAGAATGTATGGTTACCACCAAAATATTTTTGTATTGAGCTAGCCATCATCATTCTCTTTTTATTTTTAACCCTTGGATACGGTTTGTTCGGATTTCCCCGAGTTTGCGGTCCCTAGCAAAAAGAAAAATCTTCTGAGAAAATCATTTCATTGTTCTGAAATATTGGTGGTTATTCTGTACACTTCATACATTTATTCGTTTATTTTTGTGATAGATGCCCTCTAGGAACTTTCCACAGAACACTGTAAAAATAGAAAAAAATCCCTTATTACAAATTACAACACTTTTCCAAAATCACACAACCCTTGATACTGTTTTGTCATCCATAAAGCCAGTGATACATTGCTACAACTAGCATGCTTTTGTATAATACATAAACATATTTTTTTACTATTTTAAAAGTACTACCCTTATCTACATACATTAAACATGCATATAAATTGCTTATTAATTAAGCAAATTATAATAGTCTTAATAATTAATTTAATATTGTTTTTGTCATAGTTCGAGGATGTCGTCCTGGAAAGACAGTTCAGATGTCAGAATCAGAGGTCCGAGGCCTTTGTACCAAGTCTCGGGAAATATTTTTGCAACAACCAATACTTTTGGAGCTTGAGGCACCATTGAAAATTTGTGGTGAGTAGATAATTGATTTTATGAGTACTGATTTAAGGATTTAATATAAAATATGTCTAGCTTAGTCACTTAATCCTTTCTAATGTGTAAGTCTCAAATATACTTCATTTAACAACAAGTATCTAAGTGAAATAAAATTGTTTAAAGTTGTTGTGTCTACCTTAATTAGAATTTTGATTCAACATGTGTATCTAGGTTTTTATTCTTATATATTCTAATGTTTAAAACGCTTTGCATTTGATAATTTACAGTGTGTTAAAATTTTTTAATGATTTATAGGCCAGTCCTGACATTATGTGACCCAGACTACGCATGAGTCTATAATTAGCCTATAAACAATTTTTCCGATGATATGTAGATATTAAAATGTGTAAAGATAAGTAACAAGATCTTGATGATAATATCTCAGATAAGATTTATAACTTATTATTCTATCTCCCAAATTAAAATCAGATATTCTCTAAAATTTACTTAAGTTTAATTTAATTGTAGTTCTTATTACAAGATCATAGGCATCTTAAACCATAGGTTCTAATTAACAAATAAACACTGACCCAATGTTTTATAATCACTTACATCATATTTGTCGCCAAAAAAATCATATATCAATATGTTTTGTCATGAACTGTTTGCCATTATTGGATAATAATAATAATAATGTTTATTAATATCCCAAAAAACTTATGTCTAGGTTACAGTGTTGCAGGAGTTGCAGTAACAATTGGTATAAGCTTAGGATTAAAAATCTTGTGGCAAAGTTATGTTGATCTCTGATTTCGAAACTATTACAATGTGATATCGGAGTCAGTGATTCTCACGGCTTAGGCATGCTATACATTAATATCCCTACAAAAACATTATCTATCATGTTTTTAGCTTATCAATAAAGGTTTGCTACAGCTTTTATAGCATAATTTAAAAAAAATATGTTAATTATTATCCAATGAAATAATGTGGACCTTTCAATCTACTAATGAATAAATTTCTGTTATATGTAGTTATACAAATTTTTAAATTCAGCTGCTTCTAAACATTGCTTTACATTTATACTGCAATAGTACATAGCATTGATAAAGTGCTTAACAGTGTCGGAATCCACTGATGCTGGCACTTGCTACTGCATCAATAATTTATAATATAAATCAGCACTAGCATCGTAAAGCTGAATTGATTTGTTTTTTACTCATGCATCTGTTCTCTGGCAAGGTTCCCAATTCTCAAGCCTCGAATGTCTCACTACCGCGACGAAACAGCTTACACCCGACTAAAAAGCCAGCGATCGAAACCAGATTCGCCGCTTCAGAATCGAGCCCCAGGTGTAACTGATTGTTGCTAAGTGGGTAATCTCCCGTACAAAACGTTCACGGTCACGACCCTTCGTAAAAGTGTTTTCTACGCGATTAACTCCCCGTGTTATTTCAGGTGATATACACGGGCAGTACACGGACTTGCTGCGTCTATTCGAATATGGCGGCTTCCCGCCCGAAGCCAACTATCTATTTTTGGGCGATTACGTGGACCGCGGCAAGCAATCGCTGGAAACCATATGCCTGCTGCTCGCGTATAAAATAAAATTCCCCGAGAATTTCTTCTTGCTGCGAGGCAATCATGAATGCGCCAGCATCAATCGTATTTATGGTAAGTGATGATATTAAGCTAAAGTATTTTTCACTTTTGTTACACTCTCTATATATATAAATAAGAATGGATTTTTTTAACAAATAGTTCCTCAATCTAATCCACATCCTAAAAGAGGCCTGAGGTCTTTTATTAGATTTTTATTTAACTTTTAAATAACTGAGGAAAGTTGTTGCTGCATTATTTTGTACAAGGAGACGATTTGGTATTTTATGTTCGCTTATTTTATCTCAAGTACCTAAATGTAAAGGTTTTAATATCCTTTTAATGTGCCTATAAAAGATGACTGCATCACTGATATTAAATTTAAATAAAGATGTCGTAATTGTGCATCCTGTGGTACATTATACATGTACCTACCTACCCACTACCGAGTACCATTATAATGTGGCTTGCGTTAGTCGGATCAAGACTTGAACAAAATATGTTCTGTATTAGCTTCACATGCTTTAACAAGTACCATCGAAGAAATTGATTCATTGCCAGTTACGAGTCGTTTGGTCGGAATGTTCTCTCGAACGGGTTGTACATAACGCGACTAAATTACTTAGGTCAGCAATCTGGCTTTGAATGGCGAATGCATAATAGTAATCTATAAGCACTTATCAGTACTCGAGACACAAACACTCACAAATTGTTTACAAAACATGAACCCAGAACATTTTTATTCTCTTACATTTCTATTCGCAACTGTGCCACTTTCCAAGTACTTGGCGAGAGGCCGAATATTATTACGTGTTTTGGGACGCGGCCTCAGTTAAAAAGATGTATACGTGAAGAATACTTTATACTGAGGGTGTGAGTAGACATCTCAAGTGCCCTTCTACCGTGTCAATGACTGAACAATAGTCTGAACTCGGTTCTACTTGGAATGAAACGAAACAGTCGCCTGGAAACTTAAGTTGCAGTTGTTTTTATTACTTTGTCGTGGTTCCCACGTAATTTTAAAAAAAATACCCGGAGTGCATTTTGGATGCTTGTTCTCCCTGGATTTTTACCGACTTAAGACTCGGTATTCAAAATTTGTGAACGATACCTACGTCGATTTAAATCATTTTTATTAATGGTCACAATGTTAGTTAAACTCCTCCGAAACGGCTTTACCAATTTTATATGCAAATTCAGAAGGTCGGAGAATCGGTTACTATTTCCTTTCAATACCCCAATGTTTACTTACTTTTTACATTAGGAGCAAACGAGCAAACGGTTTATCTGATAGAACTGCCTTCGCCCATAGACACCCGCAACATGAGATTGCTGCTGGTGCGTTGCCGGTTTTAAGGGGGAATACGTTTTCTTCTTGAAGGTTTGCAAGTCGTATCGGGTTGGAAACATTGCCAGCCATAGAAAAGTGGGCACGGAATAGCTAGTTACTAATGATTTTTTTGTCTACAGGCTTCTATGACGAATGCAAACGTCGATATAACATAAAACTGTGGAAGACGTTCACCGACTGTTTCAATTGCCTGCCCATTGCCGCTATAATTGACGAGAAGATCTTCTGTTGTCACGGTGGTCTGTCACCGGATCTTCAGGGTATGGAGCAGATTAGGAGAATAATGAGGCCCACAGACGTCCCCGATACAGGTACCACTAAAACCTACATAAGATAGTTTTTTTGCAAGACTATTGTGAATTCGCTCAACATTGGCGGTTTTATTAACCTTCTGTCTTTCTGTACAAACCGCGATTGTCTATAACAAAGTGACATTACAATACTTTATTTACAAAATCGTGTTTCGAAATGACACACTTTTTGACAATAAGTAAATGAACCATACCGCAAATCTATTTGACCAAAAAATTCGTACTACCCTGTGGACCCTGCATACTATCAGAAATTTCTTATAGACGTGCAGTTTGGTATCAAGTCCAAATTGAGCGCTCGTAGTTTTTCTGATCACAAATTCTTATGTGCAGCCTAAGCCCGGTCGCACATTATCCGAATTTCAGATTAAAAAAATTCTGGCGCCCGGCGGAGCACACTCTTTTCCATAGTATGTTTTGATGTAGGTCCCACAGATGAAATTTCTGATACGTTTTTTTGTTTGATATTTGGCAGCTGCGTCAGAATTTTCTGATAAGAAATTCTTATGTACAGCATAAAACTTTTTTTTATCAGGTTTGCTGTGTGATCTGCTGTGGTCTGATCCGGACAAAGATGTCCAGGGATGGGGCGAGAACGACCGCGGCGTGTCCTTTACGTTCGGCCCCGACGTCGTCAGCAAATTCCTCAACAGGCACGAGCTTGACTTGATCTGTCGAGCCCATCAGGTAATAACTCCCTCACCAGCTTCGGTGGTGGTGGCCGATTTCATTGAAACCAGGCCTGTTATGCAGGAGTGTGTGCGCAGGTTTTTTTTTGCAATAGTATTGCCAAAAAACTATAAAATTTAACCAATTTCTGAACTTTGCCAAATTAGGTTAGGTAAGATATTAATTATTATTTATTAGCTTCATATTGTGTTATGTAATATTGTGTTAAAAACTAAAGCTATGAACATTTGCCTAACAACACCATGCTTAAATAATGGAAGTCAAACTTGGCCACTAAAGAGAACATACCTAAGTAAAATAAGGTCCTGTCAAAAAGTCATCGAAAAAAGCTACATGGGTATAAAACTTAGAGATAAGATCAAGAGCACACATATAAGAGGAAAAACAAAGGCCAGAGATGCAGTTAAATAGATAATAATAATAATAATCAGTTTAATAGATACTGTCTATGAAGTGAAAATGGGCAGGCACATTCAAAGAATTCCATATGAAAGATGTTCAAAGACATTGACTAACTGGAGCCCACTATTTAAAATCAGAAGACGTGGCAGGTCAGCCAAAAGGTGGAAAGATGATATTGTAGAGGTAGGTGGAACCGTGTGGACGAGAATAGCCCAAGACAGAGTAAAATGGCAACATTTGGAGACTTTTACCGCCAAAGGCGGCCCTTATGTAGGTTAAGAAATAATTTAACCGTAGGTACTAATATAAAATAAGAATAATAATTATAACAAATAACAATAATAACCTAATAAAAGAACTGTAAAACTATTGTATAAAATAAAGCTAAATTTTAATCTGCGATTATGAAAATTAATGTCCTCACTGCGCGGTGTTGCCTGCTATAATATTAATGCGAAATTATTTCATTCGCTGCGAAATAAAAATAAATATAAGCAAAAAGCAAAAATTTTAATGTTAGTAGTAGTAGCATGCTATTACATGAAAATTGCCATGCTAATGAAATTACTTTAATTTAGCATTAATTCCCATTACTAGTCCTTACACTTTTTATGATTTTTAAACCACGGCACTACTTCACTAATGATTGAACAATTTAGGTTGTTGAAGATGGCTACGAGTTCTTTGCAAAGAGGCAGTTGGTGACGTTATTCTCAGCCCCGAACTACTGCGGCGAGTTCGACAACGCCGGTGGGATGATGTCTGTAGACGAGACTCTTATGTGCTCCTTCCAGGTATTATTTTTATTATACTTTTTGCACACAAGGTACAGTTTCTTCCAGCCAACCTTTGGGTAGACACAAGATGAGGTAGTTGCAAATTTTTGTAATATATATAAAATTATTTTCATTCACTCAGCTTCAACTGAGCGAAAACATAGTTTTATTTGAAACTGGGAATAGTTTGGCCCTCATACAAGTTGTGACAAAACGTAATGATGATATTTCAATTTGAAAGTAGCTTAGTGGTAAAAATTCTCAAAATTGTGGCATTTATCTCTAAATAACTAAGTCATAA
The DNA here is from genome assembly GCA_026546445.1 of Cyclargus thomasi. NCBI lineage: Eukaryota > Metazoa > Arthropoda > Insecta > Lepidoptera > Lycaenidae > Cyclargus > Cyclargus thomasi. The sequence continues at coordinate 1,342,719 of JAOTAV010000006.1, forward strand.
CTTTTGCCCGAAGAAAAGGTACACAGTGTGCTGTATAAAAGAGACACTCTTTAGCTTTAATTTCTTTTAATAAAGTAATTGTGTCTTAAAATACATGTAAAGGATGCTTGAAGAATAGTCCCTTTTTATTTAATCTTTTAAAGAGGATACTAAAAATACCTGTTCTAATGATTCACACAAATAATAGTGGATGATTCACATAGTATTATGTGTTGTGAATCATTTTTTCGTTTATTGTATAGGCTATTAAGAATTAAAATTATATACAAAAACAAATTTAATTATCACCACTAATTTTGGTTGTAACTAATAATGCATTACTTTTCTTTAAGATTTTGAAGCCATCCGAGAAAAAAGCGAAGTACCAGTACAACGGAATCAACAGCGGGAGGCCAGCCACACCCCAAAGGTCTCCTCCGAAGAAAAAATAACTGGCATTTGGTATTCAGTGCGCAGCTCAGTGAGACGGATGCTACAAATGATTAAATTATATTAAATTGTAATTACTATCTCTTAGAGTAGTCATTTGACACAGCCGAATAATAACTATGTAATAGTTATGAAATATTTATGAATTTTATTGTGCCTTCTGTTTTAAAATTCTCAAAGGTTATACATAGTTATTTTTTTGTTAAATTTATTTGCATATTTTATTCGGCATGACTAATGACAAAAGCTTCTTTATCTTTGCATCAACATGTTATGATGATATTATAGATTAATTTAGACATGGCAGGTAATCTTGTAGTGTCACTACATTTCATAATTTATGTTTAGAGATTGATGGATTGCTTTGTTATTAATTATTATTAATCTAACTAATGTGCCTATAAATGTAAAGTATATATTATAGGTCTTTGTATTATAGACAGCTTCAGAAAATTCGAAATTTCAACTTCTATGAACTTTTAAAATTGTTTATTATGGAGGCAGACTTTGTTTCTCCTAGTTTCTTTTAAATAAAAGGTCACTGGAAAAGCTGGCCTAAGACTCGACATTGATTACTTTCTAGCAAATAAGTATTTCCGTTCTAGGACTCCATTGCGTATGGGAGACCCTTATAAGTCCCAGTGAAATTTTATGTTATTTTGCCAGCAGTATTAGTATAACGAATAAGTATTGACAAAATTAATTGGCAGATTAATATTGATCTCCTGTTTTGAGGCTTTAACTTGGCAATTAGTCTCACTCTTAACTCTTAATGGTGGTAGATGCAGTGTAGTCCTCGCAACAATAGTGCAATTGCTATATAATAATATTAAATATTTAAAATTATATGCAGGTTTTGCATTGTACAATTTTATTTTATAGCTATGTTAACATTGTCAGATGATATTCAATAATAAATTTTACTATATAAAGTAAGATGTTTATTTTAACTTTCATTAGATTTTTGCATTGTCACAATGCTATGTGAAATAAATATTATCTTGTAATTTTATTCATATTAGAAATATTCCAGAGGTCACTTCATTGTTTTAAATTCATATTAGTGTCATGAGCTCATTAAAATGTTGTCTATGCTAGTAGTTAGTACACAAATATATGTTGCAAACTTAGAATTTATGTAATAACTCATTTGTTGTAACACTTCATATTACACTTAAATAATTCTCTATTTTCATCTACACTAGTTTCAAATATTGAGTTTTTAAATTATTATTCTTAGATACTAAATTTATGTTGTATTTTCTCGAGTGTGTACAATTTTCTGAAATATAAATTTTTTTCTCAATATCATTGTTTTATCACTTGTTAATTTCTTTTTCAGACCAGACAACATCATCAATATTTGTCATATTTGGTATGATTATATCAACTATGTCCCCATGGTTTGATATTTTTTCATTAAGTTTGCTAACAAGATCTTCATTTTTTTTATGATATTTTTGAATGTCCATTTGCATTGCTTTCAAATAACCTCGTTTGGCTGTAATATTTTTCTTTAATCTGTTGGCTCGTGATTCATATTCTTTAGCCAAGGATTCAAGCAATGTTTTTTGTTTCTTTAAGTTGGCAACATCTAAAGCTTTTAACTGTCCTTGAACATCATTAAGTTGTGGTCTCCTAAAATAAAAATTAGTAATAAGTTATATTTACCACAAAAAAGTTGTAAAAGTATATTATGTAGAATAATTTATGCACCTCTTATTTACATAATGAAGTTATAAATAAAAAACTGTTTACATTTCATGCATAGCAGGTTTACACTATTTTAGTAGTAACACAAATTGATCACTGAATTGAATAATGTAAGCTTATTATAATTAATAATACAACATTAAAACACAGACTACATGAACGGGACAATAGAAATTTAAAAAAATGCTAATGCTTACCAAAGAGCTTGGTCTGGATTAATTTCAGAAAACTTTTCTTTTTGCTTTTCTAGAACTTCTAACTTGGCGGGCATATTTTCAAATTCCCACATTGAGCTTATTTCCTGCACCATTTCATCAAGAATACCTTGTTTTAAACAGTTGAACATTGGAACCCACTTTACTCTTTTCAATTTAGATTTTGGAACAGTCTCAAGAAAATCTTCATTTCTGCAAGTGAATACATAACGATAGGGTTATTTATTAGTATTTGAGCGCTTTTTGCCAAAATGCTCTAATACTTACCTAACAAGATTAACAATATTACTGAATTCCTTTAAAATCGTAAGATTATCAAAGGTTGATAATTCGGAGTTATCGAGATTGGTTTCGTTTCCTTGGTCTTCAACCTGTTCACCCATTGTACTTTTTAATTCGTTTTAGTAAATATATTAAATAAATTAAATGTTTACAATTATTTCTTAGGTTCTTTTTATTTCGGTTTGATGTAAAAAAATTCAAACAATATACAAAAGTGACCGTTGAGACTAACGTTCAGTCATTACTCGTTGACAGTTATCATTGACAGTTGACATTGACACAATCAATGCTCTATGGTTTGCTCGCACTACCACAGATATAGTAATAATGGGCCGTTTTCTTATTTAATTTGTCAAGCAGTTTTCTTCGTGGCCCCTAGATGGCGTATGGATAGACAATTATCGTTGATACCAGCATTAATTTCTACAAATTGTGTGAAAAAATATAAAACTTGATCTTTTTTCAACTTAGGAATGGGCTTTAGTATTGTAATAAATAAATTAAAATAGTTATCATAAGTATGTTTCAATTATAACTGATGTAAGAAATAATGCCATTTAGATTTCGCAACATTTTTTCTACACTTGCACACAATAAGGTCGATTGTACCCTAAGACTGTTAACCGGGAACGAGAATATTGTGGCCAGATAAAATGCAACTTTATGACATAGAATACAGGTTTCATTTTCGTCTACGCCTTTAATGACGGCGATGACATTGATGATAGAGCAATGAAACTTAAAGCCTAGATCATAACGTTGCATTTTATAGGGCCGAAATAATCTCGTTCTCGGTTAACGGTTTTGGTGGACAAACGGCGTAACAAATAACCACTGGTTTGATGATTAATTTGCAAACATTACACACTAAAACTCTGATGATAAAGTTTAGAGAAAAAAAACGAAAACTCAGCATCGCTGATTATTCAGAGAAGTGTCAAAGTAGCATGCCTGCCAAAAGTCAATTGTCAGTTTCATAACTGTCATATTTGTCAGAGTGTTCTTATACTATTATCAGTACATTGGCCTGACGTTTGTGCCCATATTGGACCAATAGAAACAAGATTGTAATTTATGGTACTCTAGACACTACACTGATATATTTTTAAAAACATGATTTTCGTTATCATTATAAAGTTTCAGATCAGAAGGGAACCAATAGCTGCTAATTTCAGATTAGTAGGGAACCAATAAATATCTAAAGTTGTCAATCGTTGCGCCATTTAGTATAAATTAACGAACTATAATTTAGAAAATGTCACATTGAGCACATCAGTGGATGAAGCGGATAACTTACGATATAATAACATAAATTACGATATAGTAACATGATTCAGACACAGTCTTTTTATGAGTTTATGTTCTTTTGTTTTTATGTAAGACATGACATGTTATTGATCTAAGCATATCTAAGTAATTGATATTTTTATAAAAGACGTATGGGAGTTTTGGCGGGGATTTTAGAGAGTGACGTTGTGTGTTTTGTATTTTTTGTTAAATTTGTGTTATTTCGGTGTTTAATGTGTGATAATGGTAGAA
>JAOTAV010000006.1:1346996-1379041 GCA_026546445.1 Cyclargus thomasi
CAAGAAACGTGCTATTTTGTTTTCCCCTCCAAAACTCCATCCGAAGTTTTAGTAAAGCTTCTACCGCTTTACTAAATCGACTGACTAAAGTATTGACGTTTTATCTTTACTCTGACTAGACTTTAGACTTGACGAAATTTATGTAACGTTGCTAAAAACTATTGTAACAAGGAAATTGGTTTCCCGTCTTTACTTGACACTGGCCATGGTTATAGCCGAAGCGCCATATAAATAAATAAAATAAAATGAAAATACCATTTAATGAGATATGATAAACAGGACTTTGTCCCTCTATCGAGTATTCAGAGTCTGGTTTTGATTAAAGCAATAAATTTAAAATTATACTTCGATTACATACATTGTATTTGATTTATAACAAACAACACTTTGTCCTATAAATCTCAATAAGTTTAATTTTTACAAAAACTTTGGTTAAATTGTAGCCAGACTATATAACTGCTTTTTTTACATCGATGGAGATTTGTATTAGATTTTAAAATCAGAAAAATCAAAAATTGTTAGAAAAACTAAAAAAGATCAAGTGGATAAATAACATAAATTGTTAAAATAAGAGAGGGAAATAAGAGTAAATGCTCGGATGTCGCAAAATGTAAATAACCCGCTTCATACACAAATAATTAATTTTTTCATAATATCACAGTTTAATTGACACTACTCATACTCAGTACTCACTGGTAGACATACCGCTTGGAAAGTCTAGTTGAGGCTGAACACACTCTACGGGACTTTTGCAAGCGGCTGACAGGCGAGATGAGGCGAGTGCAACCATTTACACTGTCGCACTCGAGCGGCCTTGCTGTGTCTCGGCAAGAGTGTACAGTCTCCATTAGGGTGTTTGTCCGTCACACGCCGTTACCGTCAACAAGATTATTTGAAGATTATATATATTTTGCTCTACGCCGCTACAGAGCAGCGACGACATGTGCACTAGACCAACGTCATTAAAAAGTATAGCCTATGTACTAGATGATAAAGTGGCATTTAATCGGTCCAAATAGTCTCGTTAACAGTGACGACGTACCTACTTAGTCCAGTTAAGTTAGACAAAAAAGGTAATATACCTTTTTTGTCTACGGCCGCATGACAGTTCTTGCTTACTTTAGAGTACAATAGTACAAAACAGTTAAGAAGATTGGCAATGGTAAGAATCTATTGTGAGCCAATTGTCCGAAAAAGAAGGCGGACTTACATTGATAATACTTATATACGAGATATTACAGCAGTTGTTACAGGTATCCTATAAAATATAGAAGTAGAGTTTTATAATTGTTCATAATTTTATTTATTTCCAATAAGTACATTTTGTGTGATATGATGATCTCCATTCATTTTGTGGCGAAACCCGTAGTCAGGCATAGGTTTTGTATTGAACTTGGCTTTCCTTTTTTACATTTGTGTTTTTGGTGTCGTTACTTTTTGTAAAGAAAACGCGTTTTATATGTAGATTTACTTCTGTTCTGTTTATAAATAATATGTGGTGTCGCGCACGCCGCCGACGACACTCTGCACTGGCTGGTTGTTAGTGTTGCTATTGGGATTTTGTATGCGGGAACCGCTTTTTTTTACTTATCTTTAGTTTTATAAAATCTTCTTAAATGTAGCAAATATAACAATACCTATAATTGGATAATCCTCAAATATCTGCTAGTAACAGTTTCAATGCTTCAATATTTTCTTTGTATGGGGGCGCCGCCTATTTCTTAAACTTTTTTTTTTATTTTCAGATTTTTTCCTACGCTTACACACAATTTCCGAGCTAGGTTCCTAATTTCATCTTTCTAGGTTAATAAACGACCCATTCCCTTTTTACGTCTATGATTATGTTATGATATAGAAAGATTTTTTTATAACTTATAAAACTTTTTGTAACGTAACCTATTTTTACACTGAGGGTAAAACTATAGGATGTTTGATTGTTTGTTCGTTTGTCCTTCCTTCACGCTCTAAGGAAGCCGGAAGGTCTAAGGAAACTTGAATTATATATAATATATTATCTCTTGATCCTTCTTATCGTTACTGTGAAAAAAAATTAATGGCTGTAACATTGTAAGACACTTGAAATTCCTAGTATGCATTTATAAAATACATACTAGAAATTTCAAGATCTTAACAGAGACATAATTTAGGGTGTTTAATGTTTCACAGATTCAGATCTGTTTCAAGTAGACAAAAAACGAATAGGTAATATTCGGTAGTTACTATTCTCGTTTAGGTAAATGTTAGCAAAATTAAAAGACGAGCGTTTTTTAATATTTTATTGTTTTTTTTATAGTTTTAGAGTACATAAAAATTATTTTAATAATAAAAACAAAAAATAACTGATAACAAAGTTCATTTTGGTGGCAGTGACTATGTTTGTCCAGTCTTCCCGACGATAATCAAATGTAGATAGTTTTAAATATCTACCAGATTTTGTTCAACTTGTATAAAATAAAAGTTTATAAATATATTTGAACATAGTCATAAATAGAGATGCAAAATAAATGTTTTTAGGCACTTTGATTAGAATACACGAATCGGTGTCAGGCTTCTTAGTAGGCTGCCGCTGAAATATAAATGAATAATTTAATAAAAAGATTTTCTATCTTGTGATAAATAGTATATAATGTCAGTATTCTTGATCCTGTTTCTGCGTTAAATGTTTTAAGATTTTGTTTCTTGAACATCATTTAAATATCATTTTAATAAAATATAGGTATAGTTACTACTAATATAACCCAATTATACCTTCTGTAGACTAGTTACAGGTATAAAAATTTGTGGGACAACAAAATGCTTTAATAGCTAAGTTATTAAGTTATTCGATGTCATACAAATTGATTTCAATAATGTACACTTCTTGAAAATACTGCACTACAAAAATTTTGGAAAACCGTGTTTTTGTATGTTATTTGTGTGATTTTTTGCATTATGAGGCAGAGTAAATTTTCATTATCCTGTAGATTAACATATCCTTATAGCTAAAATATAGTGGGTAATATAATGCACACAGGATTTTCATGCGTGAAAATCTTTGTGAAAATTGAAACCATTCTTCCAATGAAAACTTTCACAGGGATCTAAATAGACATTGCATTATGATATAGTTCGGTTTCCGCACGAAGAGAAATTCGGTCATTGACTTGGCTGTTTGTAAATTTCATTCGATATATTAAATTTAAGGAAACATTTGTGTGCGAATATAATGTCTGGTTTACACGTATTAAGTAGATAAGCAGGTAACTAAATTTTAACTTGATTTTAAGTGACTTAACTTGCCACTTGCTTCTAAATTTTGTGTTTAAATGAAGTTACTAACTTAAAATTAAGTTAAAATTTAGTTACCTACTTACCTACTTAATACGTGTAAACCAAACATATGAGAGCAGCGATTTGTCAATGGACGAATCTCTCGTGACCGGACTTTATTAGGTGCATGAACTGATTGTACTAGCTACAGCTCTAACTACTAGACTGACGGACAACAACACTGTAATGCTGATGACAAGGATTAAGTCACAAGGAAACAATGTGCAAAACGACAATACACAAAACCAATAAGAAATTTTTTGGACGCTGGACGTCATGATTTCGTATTGATATCAGCGTAGTCGCTTTGCGTATGGTTTCGATGTGAGTTAACTCTAAATATAGTAGAAAAATGAAACGAATGAATGTATAACAGGACCCCCAGGCGCAAGTGTCTAAATTTCAAAGGAGACAAAATGCATTAAAGACAAAAGGGAGCGTAATAATATTACAGTGGTCGGTTCCATAGAGAGAAAATACCTGTTTTTATAGACTACGAATAAATGGCATAGTCTTGCTTATATCATCCACTGTTAAATCATCCAGCATTAGATCTGCCAGAGTCAGAATTAAATTATTATATAAGTTAAAACATGTACCTCACTTAGATAACTAAAACAGTCTTGTAAATATAAAGTCTGATATAATTTTCAAATCAAACGGTACGAATTCATCGATAAAATTATTTTAATTAATTGTATTTGTTGTTATGCCTAAATCATATTTCGAAATATTTGTTAAAAAAAAAAAGAATTTTGTCAGTTCATTTTTGTTCGTATCTAATTTCGAAAAATTAAAAAAATACTCAACCGATTCCCCCTCTTCCCTTATAGTACAGGAGCCAACTAACCTAGGGGTCTGATCGGGTGTTTGTCCCAGAGGAAGGTGCGTTTGACGGGCGAGAGGTACGAGTCACGAATGTATGAGGGGCTGCGGTCCCATCGGGCCAGGGGCTTCAGCTCTGGCCAGTCGTACCAGAAGGGGTCCCGAGTGATCGCGGAGATCGGCAGAGAAGGGCTAGGGTTGAAAATGTCTGCCCACGGCCTGCGTCTCAAACCGCCGGCGCTGTACAGCGGCGCACCTAACACAGAAATACATTGACAGACCTCCACACGATACACGAATACTCTCGCACAGTAATACCTTGCCGGAATACTCTAAGATCCAGATGACATGTTTTAGCATCGAATCCCCTTACTAGAATATTCTTACAGTAATACTTTGCTAGAATATACTCAGCACTGTAATACCTAGCCGGAATACTCAAGGTTCTTTCAGCACAATCAAAAAGAATATTCTTAACACACAATCACATTGCTACAATATTTAAAGCATAAAATCTCAAGTTCAGCACAGAATCACATTACCAGAATATTCTCAGCAGACGATTACATTACCAGAATATTCTTAACACAAAACACATTGTAAGAAAAATTAAAATACAGGAGATTATAGCGGAGGTAAATTATATACTAAGTATTCTCAGCACAGAATTACTTTGCCAGAATATTTTAATGTGTAGGAAGATTAACAGAATATTCTTAGCACAGAAGTAGGTATTTCTATTTCAGAATATTGTAATATTATTCTTAGAGTTAATAATATATTCACATATGTTATAACTAAAGCGATTCTGTGTTAAAAAACCAAAAAAAATTTGCCTTTGTTAGGTAAAGGAAATTATTAGCAACAAAATAAGCAGTTTTTCAGATATGTAGATTTTAGAGAAGGCTCTAAAAAGTATGTCATTATTTATTAACTAAGAACAATTAAATAAATACTCAATAAATTTATTCGTTAAATTTTCTTTATTTGTTGCTTTTTAGCCAGCTCTATTTAAATTAGAACATTGATTTTCGTTTTAATATCCAATTCAGCGCACAATTAAATAACACGATTTAAGTCAATGAAGATCTTAACTTAAATTGACAATTCTCGAATAAATTAACCTCAATTGATTAACTAAAATTCAATAAAATTTTATTAGGTATTTTAATTTTTGATATTAAAAATTGAAGGTAGTTCTTTCATTGTTATTCACATCATGCAGTATATTTACAACATACACTCGGATATGTACGATACGCCTGTGTAGAGAGTTGTCTTATAAGCTCTTTCACGGAAATCTTGACTAGAAGGACTATTTAGCTCGTATAAATAATAAAGATTTTAAATATACTCTATAGGCAAAGGGCTATCGATAGTCACGAAGGTAGAGAGCAGAGTCGCCGGATGGGTCTACACGATAGGTAGAGCTTACCGTCTTCGTCGAAGGCAATCTCGCAGTCCCTGGGCGGACTGATCCGCGGCTTGACGGGCGTGGGGGATTTCCCGCGCAGCGAGCGATCGAACCCGGCCCAGTTATCCGCCTCCGCGAAAAACGGGTCCTTTTTGAACTCGTCCGAAAGCCTCGACAGTCCTTCACGGCATACACCAGTGTCAATACCACGCGAAATAGCTTAGACGTGGTACGGGAGCTGACATGATGACGTCGATGCGTGCCGATGCTATGTACAATGCAGCTCATGCACCGATGCTTGTTATCTCCGATTGCGGATGAGTCAGCGTTAGGTGTCCGAACAGCGTATTACTTATATAATGGTGGGAGGGTACTAAGCTACAAATCAAAACACGGATTTGTCTTTTATATTTTAATAAAAATATGACTGGGTTAGTTCGCGTTTGTACTATTTATAAATATGGGATGTCGGTCGTTACAAACAGGTTCATTCTAGTCTATACGTAGATATGTTTAACAATATAATAAAATATATTTCATCGTAACAAATAAATATCTTACAAAATTTTAGGACGAAACAAACGATTTAACAATAATTTAACTCGATAAGTTACAGGTTCAGTTTGTAAAAACAAAATTTTCCGATTGTCTTTACAAAATGAAATATATTTCGCGGGTCGCTCACACTCGGTTTCAGAGCGAACTGAAGCTGAGAGTGAGTCGACCTCGGCGGGTGTTCATGTCAAAATCCAATACGCAATGATGGAGAACTTGCAACTCAATTGGAAATTTACTTAGTCCATTCGAAATTTACACAAACAACGATCAGTCTTTTCGAGACACAAAAAAGACAGAAGATCATAACATGATCGCCCGTGTCGAAGTGTTGTCGGCGTAAACGTCGAGCGGTTAGCCTAGTCTAGCCTAGTATTTACCTGATCCCCAGTGCGGTTTGTTGTCCGGTTCGTACTCGATGCCCTTCAGGCTCTTGGAGACGGGGTCGACCATGGGGGAGGACAGGTCGGTGATGGGGTAGGCGCGGTCACGGAGGTAGAGGCCGTAGCGGGAGGGGTAGAGGCGGTCGATCGCCGCCAGTCTGTCGAGATGGTCCTGCCACGCCTTGTGCGCGTCGAACGGGTCCACGCCTCGTCGCACACGCCTCGGGATGTTGTAGACTGTTACAAAACAAGAAACTGTTATAGAAAATAATATACTGAGAATACTAGGAGACAGAAAATTTGGAAGTCCGACGCATAGGAGGTTGATTTTAGAACATATCTTGTGTTAAAGATGGAAATATACATATTTTCAAAGACTGGGAACTGAAGAGAACGGTTATACAAGACAGGACGTAAGCATTACTACATAGGTCTCCAAGTTTCTTAATCACAGTATCTAAAAGTAACAAAAGGGTTACGTTAGTGATTAGTTAGGAGCTAGTAGCATCTTAAGCTTTAGTTGCAATGCAATTTAGTACTCAGTAGAATAATATCCTCATAGAACTCACCTCGTGATCAAAAATGACTTCAAATGTTAATGTATTCCAAAGGTTGGGGTTCGTACAATTAAAACAGTGTACCCAGGTAGTGCAAGAAGATTTAATAAATGATGTCGATAAATTATTGATGATATTTTAGTGTGAAGTTGGTATGTATCAGAGGTGATTTCTATTATTTACCACATGCACGGACATCGAATTCAGCAAGCATACATTGACAGTGCATTCTGCGCGAAATGCCTCCTAAAGTCCACTATATCTGCAATTTCTAAAGTGTATTTCACGATGTCGCCGAAGTGAAAATGTGAGCTTGTAAATGAATTTGTAAATCGAATCATCAGAATTAAATCTCCGAGCGCTCTCTGGTTCCACGTGTCGTAAGCTTTAAAATTTATTTAAAAAATCTGTATACAAATTGTTACAAAACTTAGTTTCACAGTCTGGTACAAACTTGACAAATATAATGCTGATTAATCAACAAATCTTTATTAGTGAATGAATCTATGTGATATTATTTGCGTTCTTCCCCGGCTTATGCTGAAACAATTAAGATAAAATGCAAATATTTACATCGGAAAGGTTCTTCTGATGAGGGTTACCTACATCGCCGCACGATTCAAACTGGGTAATCATAGCAGATGGCCAACTTTATACAGAATGAGATGTTTAATAGCTTCAAGTATTCGTGTACATTATCATTTATCGTTATCAGGTCTATAATTATCATGTATTCGAGAGACGCAGCGAAAGGTTACAGCGTTTTGCCAAAGCCAAGTTGTGCCGTCACCTGCCAAGCGTTAGCTAAAAAACTAGATCATGTTGTCAACACCTGTTTATTTTCAAATGGCATCTCTATCCGTGTTGTTAGCGTTACGCCGTCTGTACACTAGGCAAGAAGATAGGAATCTAATAATCTCTGGTTTAGAATAAAAAGCACGTATCTCTTCTTGCCCAGGGTATCAGATACTCTGTCACATTCTAGGTAAGCAGATTGCAAAAGAAAATCCTCTACGAACTCAAACTTCTATGAATTCTCTTCACCAATCTGCTCGTCTAGTCCACACATCGGTAGTAACTCGTATAAAACTAACTTGGCCTGTATCGCTCGAGGGAGCGTGGGTAGTTGTGTGCGTAGATGGGGCGCGGGGAGTAGCCGTAGACTTCGCGGTGGACGGGCAGGTAACGGTAGCCGGGGACAGTGATCCTCTCGGCGGCAGCTACGGGGTCGTCGTAGATAGACTTGGTGTAGGGGTAGGTGGATAGCAGCTCGGGGAACACGCTGCGGCGAGATGGCCTGTAACGCTCCTCTGCCCTGATGTCTTCTGAGCCTGTTGGGGGTGTTGGGTTAGAAGGTGATCTCAATAATGCAAATATTTTTATCAGCCTATACTATTGGGCCAAAGCCTTTAAAGTTTTTCTTCTCTTGCTATACTATAAGCATTGAATTATGTTTGGTGCTCGAACCGCACAAATTAAGTGTCTGCATAAAATTTTGTCAGTTGTAGAAAACTACTTTACAAATTAAATGTCTTTAAGTTTTAATAGTTCCTCACACTTTTAATAGTGTAGAACAATAAATTAATGTAATGGTATACCTTTTAGAGAACGGACGAAGGATTGCCAAAATCTGGCTTTCTTCGACGCCGTCTCATTTCTGCCGATCATTTCTAAATGACTTTTAAACATTTTGACGGTCTATGTCGTGCTCGTTTTCTGTAAAAAATGTTTACAATTAGAATTTGCAGATTAAAAAATATAGAAGTTTAATAGAAATTAGTATACATCGTTTATTGAAACATATTGTAAAGAATTCAGAAAAGGAATGAAAGAATGTAAACATAACTATGGCGAGTCCCGTTTTTAACCGATTTCCAAAAAAGTAGATGTAATGTGTTCGGATGTGGATATTTTTTATAAAAAAAAAGTACGCAAATTGATTTCAGAACCTTTTCTGAGGAAGTCGGTTACACCGCGGAGGCAACTCTCGGCCCTTGTTTACCAACGACAGAGATTACGTATGTTGATGTTCCTACTGTGTATCTCTCTTTCCTTAATCATACTCGTACGTTACATTGCGTCGTTACTTTACTTCGTAATCGGCGAACAGAGATGATGACACGCTAGCTCGATTACGTAGAGAGCATATCGAGCTCTGCTCATCGATAATCGTCTGTAATCGTCTTAGATTAACTGATTGTCGATGATCGTGACGATTAACGATCGACAATCATCGCCGATACTGTAGAGCCTGCATTATTTTGCCACATTAAAGAAAACTGACTTTGTGGCTTGCATACGTTTTACTCGATCGAGGTTTTTAGTTGAGTGATTTTATAAGGAGACTGCTGTTCTGTATGAAAAAATAAGGAAAGCGTTTACGAGTACATTAATTTTTGCACAGGTTATAAAACACAAAAGAGTAAATAGTGTGATGACGTGCGCTCGCCGCTGCAAATAGCCGCCTCTGTTGCTGGCTATTCGAATAGCCCATGGTCTTGGCCCGACTCCAAGCCGCCGAGAGACTCGAAAACGACCGTTTCTACCAATGTGTCTGATCTTTGCTATTTCGGTTATGTCGACCTTGTTGCCAGTTTGTTTCGCACGCTACCTAATTACGCAATTCCTGGCGTTTTTCTCTGAGTAACGACATCTCTTATTGACGATTTTCAAATACTTTAATTTTTTTTGGGCTTTATTAAGTACGGATAAACCTGCGTGCAATATAATATAATTTGTCTGCGTTTATACAAAATAACTACAGTCTATAACGTAGCTGTCTTGTAATTTGAGAAGTAGTTTGTTTATTTACTTTTTAAGTTACGTTTTGAGATATCACTATCATAACTTCTCATGGATACAAATAGTATGATATATACTATATTAATAAACATTAAAGTTCACTCACTAGTCTTTAAAATCAATCATTTTAAAATTAAGCTAACATGTTTTTATCTATATACCTTAAAAGTCTAGCGGACTTTTTAACAAACTTTCGCTTCGAGGTATCAACAGATTTCCAATAATATCCCGGTAACATATTACCCAGAATATGTGGTTATAAAATTTTGAAATAATAACATGTAGGTACGATGTATATATACATCAAATTACCTATAACATAATATTATATACCAACAAATTTGCTACTACAAGTCCGGTAATATTATTATTGAATTTAGCTCCACTGGTATAGAATGTAATGTTTACATTAAGCTGTACATTAAATAACATTTGTTTGGCATTCTGGTGTTCGCTAAACGTTTTACGTCGTTAAACTGTATTGGTTTAAGATAGAGATATAAAGGATCGATCAATGTTTGAAGTTGTGATTGAAGATGATTTAAAGTGATTTGAAGCCTCGATGTATGTTGTAATAATTTACAGTTTTAAACACAGGATAAACGTTGCAAAACTTATTTAATAGGTTTTATAAAAAGTAACACTTTTTTATTATTATCATTTATGAGATTTAAACTTGCAGAATCGTAACCTTATAAAATAATAGTTGATTTGTTGATATAAAATAATAGTTGAAATTGGTTTATTTATCAACTTGGTTATAATTAATTTAGTTATTTTTTTAATTTAATTAAATTCTATAAAGAAGTCGATTAAATAGCATGAAATTAATTTTAATAGCTTTTCAGAAAACAAATCAATCATAAATATTTTGATTTATCACCTCAAAAGCTAAAATATTAAAATTTTAAAAATCAACTAATATTATGTAAACAAGGATACATTTTATTTTAAACACCTGCTCATTAGGGTCAAGAACAAAGGCCAATGTCGATATTCCTGCTGTTTGTGAATATGACCTATTTTAGTAGGAGTTAGTCATAGCCAATGTCAGGCCCACACCTGAGAAAGTAGGTGTTGTGAAACGGGCACAGAAATATTCGGGGACGATTTGGCGCGCGCTGCCGACAGAAATAGACACAGCATTCGTATCGGATTCACCAATCTTTTCTCCACTGGCGTGAAATAACAGGTGCTGTGACGTCATAGTTCACGTTACGTACTCATTATTTAATACAAGTCATAAACTAACACAAGATTTAATACTACAAGCTGTAAGCTTAGATTGTCTTAAGGCGAGAAATGCTACTTATATAGCACATATTTATCTACGTATCACAAAATTGAGCCTAGAACAGACACATTAGATACTCTCTCTTTATTATTAAAAACTCACGTTAAGCGGCCGACTTACGGGCGAGGGTTTATCACTATCACGGTCGCACTTGGACACTTCTTACCGATTATATGGTTCGTTATATAGCGGTGCTGTTTCGCTGACGAGCCGACGTTGAGTGTCGGGGCAGGGCGGGCGCGCACTGCGGCGCCCAGCGTCAGGGCGGCGCGACCTCCCGCCCGCCCCCGCACCCGCAACACCCCGCCCGCCCAACGCGTACAGTGTACGGTCATAAGCACCGCGGTCGAGCGATTGCGTTTTTAATACCGCTGATGGCGATTTAGGCGAAGCAGTTTACTTTCATTTTTTTTCAAGTGTTCCTAATATGTGTGATACACGTATCAAGTAGAATAGTTAGTTAAATTTTAACGTAATTTTAAGTCATTTAACTTGCCACTTGCTACCAAATTTTGTGTCATGAAGTTAAATGACTTAAAATTTAGTTATCTACTTATCGGTCGTCTATGCTTTTTACATGTATAGTTTTTTCTATTCTAAATCTTTTTTTGTTTATATTAGGTATAAAACAAAAAAAAAAGATTTAGAAGATATCTTATTTAAACTTCTTCTTCTAACCATGGTCTTTAAAACTTTCTTTAAAACAAAATATCATCCTCTTAAAACAAACGGTAACTGGAGTTTTTAGTTATCGCTATAACAAGCTAACGTTTCTTCCGTGGCCACACCCCACATTAAACTACCATTTTGGAATGCAATTGTTGATATCAAACATCACTATTTTTGATTGTTTATTTACATATTTGGTGCGTTGAACGTTAGGTCAACCAAATTCTTCATGATGCCTCTTTTATATAAAATTAGGTAAACAGTAGACGGGCGGGACAAAAAATTAACTGCCATTGCCCATTAACACTTTTAACATCAAAAGAATTTTGTGAAAGGATAAGCGAAAGAAATAGGGAAATGGAATACGGATACGGCGGAAAACACCTTATACAAAAGGTTAAGGTTTTTACGACCGGTTTTCTATAAACCCGTGATATTTCTACGATCGACTGGGGCCATTCATGCCGAAGCATGGTTCTAATTCTTGAAAAAAGGTTGAAAACCAGATTTCTCTTCTATACAGACTACAGAGTGATGATCACCCGCGTAGAGCCTGCTACGGCCTACGAGCTACGGCGTAGCATGTTGTAGTGCATTGTTTGATTCTGTACTTGTGTTTTTGTAAATCTTTAAGTTTTATTTAATTTAAGCTATAATTTTTACCATTTCCTAATTAAAAACTGCCAAAAAACACAAAAAGTAAAGAGAAATGTTGATGTAAGTTCGGTACACGAAATATAATAAACAATAAACTATAATAACTTTTTTTTAAATTTATTTAAGACAAGTGAGTCAAGCTGAAACCTTGTGATGTATCTCTCCTAACATAGACAGACATATTTTTGGATTTTTAGCCCAGCTACTCACCAGCCATACTTCACCAGCTCGAAAATTGCTACCAACTCTCAGTCGAAAAAAAAATTAAATAAAAAGTATACCTATGCTACTATTTATACTTTTTTGCTGTATGTTTGTGTACAAACAAAATAGATCTCAACATAGCAAATTTTTGGCAGTACGATTCAAATAAGAAATGTTGTCATTCGTATCAAATGCTAAATATAAAGTTCTGGAGATCATTATTCAGTGACAGACTTAACCTTCACTCTCACGCAAACATCCGGATTACAAAAAAAAAAATTAAATGTATCGAAATTTTATAGTATGCGATATTCTGGTGTTAACAACTTTTTTTTCTTGATGTAGGTTTGTCAAATTGCTTTAGGGTTTTTTTGCGGTTTCATTCACAGATGCTGACAAGTATAATGTATAGTATATCTCAAAGTGTTTTACATTTATGAACAGTAACCATTAATGTGAATGTAGGCAGTTTGTTACGTAGAATAAATAACACTTGGATACACATTGTAATAAATACTCTTTCAAAATAATCGTGTAGTCCTCTATGTTCTAATCAGCGCTAGGCGTGTCTGATATTTTACGCTCAGTGTGATGTGCAACCTTTAACAAAACAATTCAAAAACTTTTATATTATTGTGACTTCAGTCGAATACATGGTACCACTTAATGCATAAATTAACTACATCGATCAAATATTAATAAGATGCACAGATACCTCAAAATCCCTTCAAAATTAAATAAAAATAGCACCAAGACTATCTGATACAAAGTAACTTAAATCAAAATCAAGTGTATTGAGAAATTAAATTTAAGTTAATGAATTAAAGCTCACAATCGTTCAAAATTAAAATTGCGGTCTCGGAGCTACTAGTAGCGGAATAGCGCTTAAGCGCGGTTTTGTCGGTGCCACTTTTTAGACTGCAACTGTAAATCGTGATAATATTTGATCGAAGATTAACTATGAACAATTCAAATTAGATGTAAGCAGTACTTTCTTATCGGAAGATTCTTGGAGACAGCACATATTATATCAACACAAGGAGGGCTCTCAAACGGCACTGAATAACACTCGCCTAGCCGTTGTTCATTAGACGTACAGGAGCTGCTGTACGTCTAATGAACATGTTATGTAGACACCAGGTTAACTACGAGGCGTAAGGCGATACGTGGCTGACCCCTTTCTAAACATATATGCGTGGAATAACCTTTAAACATTGTCACGTTTTTATGCTTATTATAACGTTCAGTCACGTTTCAAACTGTATAAAAATCTAATTACAGTTCGCATTCAATCTTCTTAATTGAGACAGATGTCAGCAACTAATTAATTTATAACATAACATTTGATTATAATCCAAACACATTAATAACGCTTGTCGATTTCTTATGTAATGGATAATTTTAGCCGATTCGCCAATCGGCGAATTTAGAGATGTCTGTTGTTCCGGTGACGCAGGGGTTAACATGTGACGCCTTAAATCCGCGTCATAATGCTCCAAATACTTTTCTTGGCCTAAATGAATGTTTTATTTATATCGGGATGAATGTGCAAAGAATGTGTTTTGATTCAAGATCTCTGAGAGCTGATCGTGGTAGCCAATCATATTTTATTTTGTAAAATACATGCAACATTCGTAGTCCGTACAATGGTAAGTCAGATTCTTAACTATGCGCCTAAGAACCTCAATTTAAGGATAAGGACAAATTATTAAACTTAGTTAAGTCTGAAAAAAAAAGATCAGTTTATAATCAGCTATACGTCCAACCCAGCAATAAGTCTTTGAGCATACTAATTGTTTGTTACAAGTTCTTATTATATATCGAGTTCGGCATCGCCCAAAATTTATGGGGATCATTCTAATCCTCAAGACAAAAAGCTATAATTATTTTGTGCAATAAATTTGTCAAATAATTACCACTGTGATCCCTGGCTTTCCTGACATTGACGCAGCTCGGCCCACGGCAGACGTTGACTTATTTCGTACACTCTGGCGCGATATCAATTTAAAAATAACAACTCATTATAGTCACAGAGGTTACGGTTGAAAAGGAAAGGATTTGACGACGAATTTAACCAGACCTTGACAGCTTTGTTCGTTATTTAAAGACTTTATAGGCTAGATTTGGCCCAAGGCTTTAACCAGTATGAAATAAGTTGCTTGATGCCGTAATATTTACTTCTTTAGTACTAAACATTAGGGCATCAGTCATCAGTCATCATGAGCACAGTAAGAAAGATTTTTCAAATTTTTTCTTACTGGACGTTAAGATCATAAAAGAAATATGTGTCCAACAATTCTTGTCACTTAAATTTGTAAGGCTGTGTCTAGTAAGGTAGCATTCCGAGCCTGTTGCTGACATTGGCCTTCCATCAGATTAAACCACTGCCATATAGTGGCGTAGATCAATTGAAACCTATAGTCATAGACCAATTGAAGACAAAGGTGGAAGAAACGGGTAAGTAACATTTAAAAAATGTTGCGGAAATTGACGCTTTAGGATTTAGGACCAAAAAAACGATTTGAAATTAAAATAATTTGGATTTGATATAGCTGGATACACTAGCTAGATACTAAATTACGTAATTTAAAAGATTTGTTGCAATTTTATAGGAAAAAAGTAGTATCTACTTGAAGGTCGTAAAATGTTAGCTATCAACTTCTTCCACTAATGTCTTCAATTATGCTATAGCCTAGTTTTTTATTCCCTTTTGTTGATCGCGGTCGCGTCCCAGCACGCGGCCGCGATCAACAATCATCGTCTTTGTCTTCTGTTTAAATAGAATGGATAAATCTAACTAGAACAATTTCAGCCTTCATTGAGAACGCTGGCAGTACATAACATTAGCGAACACGTAAACTCAAGTATTACAAGGTCCCGTAATCAGGTCACACACGGCTCGTTTGCGTGAATCATCTCCTTTCAGAAAACACTTAGGATTTGTTTAATTCTTCATAATGTTTTTAAATCCTTATACCACATTATACATACAGTATACTGACTGTTTTATAAATAAAACTAAATTTGAATTTAATAATCAATCAATTATACAAAAATCGGTCAGATTTTTCTTCCTGACGATATAACTATAGAACGCACGAACCGATTTCCACGGTTTTGCATTCGTTGGAAAGGTCTCGGGCTCCATGAGGTTTGTCACGCTCTCGACACGACTTTAATCAATGTGTGTATATATATTTTTCTCTTTTAACACAAAATCATGGTAGTATATTATGTGCATGTGCCGATTGTGTCGATTGTCATAAGTAGAAATGGCCTTACTATATAAAAATATGAGTATGTTACTATACCAACTTTCTTTATCATTCGACGAAACAGCATGTAAAAACATTAACATTTGGAACAAGGTTTTACATTGTACCGCATTCGAATTGAAATTGGGACGCATTCCTGAAAATAAGTATATAGTAATTTGTCATGACTAGATTGCGTGCTCAATTCGTCAGTTTTGTTTATAGTAACTTTAACTATTTACTCATAAATTACTCAATTAATTTGGTAAAGGGATTTTAAGTCCTAGAAAGGAACGTATATACCAGAAAACTAGCGTGAAACGGCGTTGTGCTGTGTTTCGTTCAGTGAGTGAATTTACCGGTGCCGATGGCCGAACTTCCCTAATCCACAATCCATCTTCGAGTGTCCATGGGCAACGGCAGTTGCTTTCCATTAGGTAACCCATCTGCCCGATTGCTCCCTAAATATCATTTAAAAAAAGATTAAAAATTCATATTATGGTATGTAACAAATTGAATAATTTATTTTTGCGACTTTTAAATTACCTAAAGTTAATAATAAATAAGGTAGTTAACAAATTACTTGTTGACGGAATTCCTCAAGTAGATACTTTAATATATTAAATGACTAATAATAATCTACACGTTTATTGAATTTAACTCATACCAATAGTCAATTTAATTAATTTATTAGTAATGTAACTAATAAAAGTCATTCGTTGGCTAATTGTATTATTTGTTTTGGAGAGCTACATTGCCAATTTGCTGGCTGGTGTTATAATTTATTTTAATAATGTTCAACTATATTATATTGTGTCTGTTGTTATACATTACTTAATAAATTTATAGGAACTCTATTAACAAAATTTCATACTAAATATCAACCCCTAAAAACAATGTTTAGCGGTAGAATTTCACAAATTTCCGTTCTAGTAAGCACTTGCGCCCTAAAAAGAATCCGCATGCAAAATTTTAAACTCGTAGCTTTTAACGGTTTCTGAGATTTCGTGATGATCGACTACCGAGCTTGTTTTTACGAGAATAAAATTAAAAAATGCAATTTTAATAAAAGGTTTAAACTATCATTCAAATTGCAACAACAATAATTATTTACACAAATTCATTATTGGCGATTAAACTTATTCCACTCAAATGATGCTGATCCATTCCAGCGCTGCATTGCTACTGGATTAAGATAAATTGCCACTGGTACTCCACTAAGCAGTATGTAGTATGCTGGTTTTGATCGCCGAATTGGAATGATGTTTAGGACATTTTTCCAATACGTTTTAAATTATCATCTATACATTTAAAGCGTTTCGTTCGTCCTATAACTTTTTATAATGATAATATTAAGATTTATTCGACATCACAAAGTGCAACACACCACATTACCACAGAAAGTACTTAAAAAAGAACGAAGTGTAATAAAAAAAAATAAATATGTAGCTATAAACAAAATATCTACGTATATTTGAGAAGAAAAAAAAATAAATTTGAGACTAAAATGCATTGTAAGTGTTCCTTAATATTTTTTTAAACAACTCTAAACATTACTCAAAGTACGAATATAATATTTATAATCCTATTGACTCAACTATTAGATCCTATTAGATGAAGTTGGTCTAATAAGAATATAGGAAATTATCTCAAAAATTTGTATTCGAATTGGATAAAGATTGTAAATTCCTATCAGGCAAAGTTGCGTGGTTTTGTACGTATCCTGCAGTATTTGGTAGTTTTATCAAAAGTACAGAATATTAATGTGTACTTTAAGCATTGTATGTATTAACATGTTATGTTCCGGGATTTCTTTAATGGAAGATATTACGTTTCTACATATCGACGGCAGAAAGCGGAAAATCAAACTATACACCAGAAATAAAAAACTTTTAAAAATTTATAAAACATTAATTAATAAAGATAGAAAATCAAAAATTTTAACATACTTGTATATTCGAATATGAGATATGTACAATTAGAGACGTTGAAACAGATACAGATCGTGGATCAAAGTATTTTGGTTGGGTTATGTCAAACACAGCCTTACACGGAATCGACATATTCCGACCAAATGACGAAGGCCCGTCAACTGGCTCTCTTTCAATTTCCCCCATTATACTTAGTACTCACAAAATTTCTATTTTCTATTTATATTAATTAATGTGGTTTTTGGGCTAGAGCCACACTAGAGTGTAAAGTTGGACTTTTTGAGATACGCCCCTTCCGCTTTCTGCCGTCGTTATACTCGTACATAACAGAATGGCATAAAATTGAATTTATCAACAGACTTCCTCACTGGAATGTGTTGAAATGACGTAATTCCACCTGGTGAATCTCAATTATTGTTAATTTAATGCCACCACAGACGAAAGCTGGCTCATACACGCTTCCATAATAAACTCGGGAGTCATCAATGAAGTCGGTACATGTATGGTCTGTTCCGTTTGTTTATTTTTGCCAAAACACGCCATCCTTACGTCATCCGTCGCGCCGAGTTTATACTATTCTTGGAAGTATTTCACACGTACAATGGTTTTCTAATATTATTTTTTAATACAGTACTAGATTGTTAGTAACTGAATACGCTGACTCAGCGGAATTATATGACTGTTGCTGGTCGCTCCGCTCCTCCCCGCGGGCTCACACAGATGGGGAGAAGGAAAGCCGCAAGGCTTCGAAGAACCGCAAGGCAGAGAATCCTCTCGAGTGTCTGCAGTCTCGCCACAGGGTCAACTTCAGTTCCTTTGTGGTGAGAGTACCGACGAATCATCTGTCGACTTTCGAGGCGCAGGAGTTCTGGCCGCTCTGTGTAGCCTACCGGAAGTGCGCCACATCACCGAAAACATGTGATAAAGTGTTAGTTTTTTAAGGATATATTAGCATGTATGTTAGACTTTAAGGTATATTTTATAATATAATATGTATGGTAGTTTTAAGGTATTTATAATATAAGTCTATGATGCCCGATTTTTTTTGTGTATTTATTTTTCGTTGGTGTTAGCAAGAACGTTACATTGTAATATTAATACATTTATTAAAACAGTAAAATTAGTGTGTCAGTACAATTAATATTTTTACAAACTAATCAATGTGGGGGGGCTTAAAAACAGTAATAGAACACAAATCGACAAAAAAAGTTGTCTGTTTGTACGCGCTTATCTCAGGAACTACGAGACGGATTTGATAAATCTTTTTTTGTTTCATAGCTATAAACCTATACTAGCCATTACCCCGTGACAATGCACAGTTCCCGTGTGATATACAAATTTTTGCGCAATGAAGTTGCGGGCACAAACTATTAAGAAAATAATATTTTAACAGTTTGCATAACAGTCTAAATACTATTTTTTCATTACTTTTTGATTCATATTTGTGAGTGTTAACGTACTCGTATACCTAAGTTTAAGAGTTTTGTATATTCGCATTCTCTTGAAATATTGTATTTACGCGAATGAAGCTGAGAGTAAATGCTAATATTATGTATTATTGAATGTTTTACTAAAATAACTATGACGTTTCTCCGGTTAGATTGCTACGTGATATGTGGGAGTTTTATCAACATATAACTATTTATGTTTATATTCTGCAATAATAAACATACCTAATTTTAGCTGGTCAAGACATTAACAGTATTGATGTTGTTACGCTGCCCTTACTCTATTCAATATCAATATAAATGTATCCTGCCCTTATGACAAATTAATTTAATAAAAAGAAACACAATGGTGCAAGATTCCGACATCTTTTCATGGAAACCTCCAAGTCAGCAGAAGCGGCCACCACCATCGTGAGACAAGAGGAGGACCTTGTTCTTTTACTCCACCTCAATAGGGAATCTGTTGCAACATATTTTAACTTGTAATTTTCATTTTATTATTTTAATATTTATTATTTTAGTTAATAAAGTAATTCATAAATTTTGCTTCTTTTTGGCACCCACGGCTGCAGCCATCGTTACTATGTTATCATAATTATTAAACAACATTTATAAATAAACACTATCGATTTGATACAATTTTTAGGTGCAGTAATTTTTGGTGCAGAGAAAAATAAAAAATTAAGTGAATTTTAGTAAATAGAATTGATTTTCTTCGTGTCCTAAGAGATTTTCATTTTCATTGGATGAAAATGTAGAAAAGAGGTATAATATTATTATGGCTTCCGACAAATGATATCGTAATAGTTACAATGTAGTTGAGACGTAGTATGTTATGTCTGTGAATTACATTGTAATTGTAATTAGCCCTATAATGTACCGGATAATAGGATACTGGGAAACGGTTTATTTCCCCGTGATGCGAGCTAGCGTGGGCAGACATAATATACATGACCAGTATAACGTGACCCTCCTTCAAACACCCACCAGCGCACATGTCGAAGGGTAAATAGTTGATAGTTTAGAGGTCAAGCGTTATTAGCCGTCAAAACTGTAATACTATATCGCCCGGCCTCGCTACGAATAGAGCTCGCCCACGCAAAACGGTGAAAATGATGCGACCGGGTTTGTATATTTCAATACGTTTCGATTTCCTTTGATTTAACTCTGAATTTACTATAGAAAGGAAGTGAGAATGTTAATGATTGGGTGAAGGATTTTAGTCCTTACCTGCGTGCTAAAATTCAGTATTTTGTGTTAAGATTCCAGTTATTATGAAAGAGGTATTGAAGAGGTTCTTTCAATATAATCAGACTCTCCAAATATTTTGTAAGCTATTGAACCGTTTAAAAAATATTTGGTACCTACATTCTACGCAGTTTATTATTAATTGATGTTTTCGTTGTGATTTTCGCGACTGTCTGTAAAAAATTAAACATCTCTGACGCACAGCCCCGCCCGCGTCATGAAATCTAGAAAAAAAAATTACGACTTTTTTGCGTATAAAACCATACTTACTAATATTATAAACGGAAAGTGTGTTTGTTTGTTTATTTGTCCTTGTCCTTAATTTAAGCCCAAACGGAATAACCAATCTAGATTCTTTTAATTTTGGCTTTTTTTAATCGTATTTTAACCATTTTTTAGAATTTCACGCAAGCGAAGCCGCGGATAAAAGCTAATCCATAATATTATTTGATTCTGGCATTCCACCAAGTTCACCTAGGGTTTCATTCAAGGAGACACAATTTTCCCTCGTTTAGTAAATTAATTACTAGCATCTGTTCCACGGTTCGCTCGCGAAAGTGAGATTGATATTGTGACCCTGACATTAATCGTTGACAGTTTAGTTGTGAAGCTACGAGGGTGACTCATTAGTTGTATATGCAATTAGTAAATATCTATGTAAAAAGTCAACTAGGATAGGGTTGCCGACTTGAAATTTAAATTAACACGTTGAAAATGGGAATACATGCCATAATCGATATATATCGAGTTCACCCAAAATATAAACTATTGTTTAAGACAACAAGAAATAAAACTAGTCACTACAGAGTTTTGAGTCTTACCACTGTCTAAAACCTATTTAAACCCCTTAAAAAACTAGGATATATCCGAGAAAACAAGACGGCTAACAACCCCACTCTACGTTGAGTTTTATAGGTCTAGGCATAATTATTCCTATCACGACGAAGCCTTTTTTCATTGGGCTTCTTTGATTTTTTATAGATTACATTAGATGAAAATAGAAACGATTGCGAACGTATAGAGTACCATTTTCGTATATTCATTATTGATTGTCCAAGATGGACTTCGATTACGCATACTGTATAAGAGCCAAGGTCGAGGTGTTCTCTTTTAAGATTCGGCGATAAAAATATCTATGAAAATAATATGATTGAAACGTGAATTCTTATTATCGAACGCTAATTAATCCAAGAGCTCATGTTTACTAGTATAAGGCCAACCGCATTAAATTGAAGTTTTTCCTCATTTTGCCCAACTTTTCTATTTTTACAGTTCAAGAAATCTATCAATAGGATGAAGAAAGACCCTCGAGGAAATCCCAAGACATCCGGGCCGAGTTTGACAGTTTGAGACTGTCTACGAGAGGCCGGAAGTACGTCAGAGCGGACAGCTGTAGATGGCGCCACAATAGCCAAGTTTCGCTTTCCCCCGCCAGGGCACGTTTGCCGCATCCGGTCCGCCATTTTTTCGCATACAAATGGCGACATTACACATTGTTATGCGAAACTTTTGTAGTAATGCTCTCCGCTTCGAGTTACACTCACTGCGAGTATTTCCCCTCAAACAACTTGTTAGACAGAAAAGTTTGCATCACCGCTGGAATTACGCCGAAACTGTCCACGTTATCTCAACAATTCACATTCAAAAGATTGAGAAAAAGCTTTTCGAAGTCAACTAATTTAAATAACGAAACCTTAACTTTGTCAAGAAACAAAAACAAAAATTGGATGATTTCATTTTATATCAGAATAAACACAGGGTGTTAGCAAACAGATGCAGTTCCAACAGGGTGTGTACGTCAATGTTTGCTGTGACGCGGGCGCGCGGTGTTTGTTGTATTTGTTACGGTAATGGACGAAGTAATTGGAGTGATACACCGTGTGAATCGGAATTACGGATCT
The DNA here is from genome assembly GCA_026546445.1 of Cyclargus thomasi. Lineage (NCBI taxonomy): Eukaryota > Metazoa > Arthropoda > Insecta > Lepidoptera > Lycaenidae > Cyclargus > Cyclargus thomasi. The sequence goes on from JAOTAV010000006.1 coordinate 1,369,448, forward strand.
CTTTATAGTATACATGTTTACGTCGAGCCTACACCGGGATAATTACATACAATATCTTGTGTTTGTTCGAAATTTCACAATAAGAATAAATATGTTAATCATTATAAAAATTTTCAAAAGTATTTTTGGTACCTATCAAAAATGTCCACAGAATAACTGTTAGGCTCCGTTTGTAACTAATTTAAATTTTGCTATTAAACTAAAAAATCTTTTCACCTAGTAAAGCTAGTGGAAGAATTACTAATGTTGTTAATAGTCAAAGCTTTTAAAATCACTCACTGATGTAGATTATTTGAAATTACCTTTTCATATTGGTAATAACACATTCGGCACGCGTCACGATGTTCCACATAATTATAAAATAACATTAGTGCGAAGATAAAACAATCACACGAACCATTATTATTCATTTAAACATTAAAGTGATGGTATTAGTGTCAACTTAAAATTGACTTTATTAGTTTGATATAAAGTCCCATTTCCAATGACAAATCATATAAAATGAGGGTTAGGTGTCTTTTAGCGGCAAACGTCAATTGTTGCAGGGTATTATTCAAAGATGGCGCGGCACGCGTCGCGACCGTGGCGGAAGCTCCACACCGGAAGTGAGGAAACGTCGCTTTCGCTCGCCAAAACAATGCCATCGTGTAAATTGAAATAAATTGACTTGCGTACATTAGACGAACACATATTCGAAATTTAAAGCATGTATTGAATACTATATGTATTATAACATAAACATAATAACATCACAGTTTTCCTGAAATATACCATAACTGAGCGAAGTTCGCAACTCCGTAGCAAAAATTTATTTGAATCGCGCGATAACCGATTTTTTTTGTATAAAACCGCGGGCAGATCTAGTATCTATTATTTATATTAAAAAAGAAATTTGTAAGTTACAATTAGAGAAATTTAGCTCTGTCATAATTCATACATCTGTATTAAACAGCTACATATTTCTTTACTATGTTTATTTATTTAGTATATCATAAATTAAATACAACAATATTCTCCAGTGTCATATTATGAGTTTGAAATATTACAAAAAATCAAAATATAAATTAACACCTTTTGCCTACATCAAATTAACAGTGACAAACAGACATAAACAAACAGCGGCAATTAATAGGTCCCACGAGTATAGTTGGGGAGGGTGTTCTCGCGCTCCCGTGCCCCCGCGCCCCGCGACTGCTAATTACAGTTCTCACCATTACCCGCGACACCGACGCCCTCTACAATCTGATCTTAAACCAAGCAGACAATTAGAACATCCTGTATGACCTTTGTGGCGTGTTTAAAAAATATTTTTTTTAAATTTCAAATTTAGAGTCGATCTTATCCAATGTTAGAGCTGCTACTATAAAAAAATTGCTGGTGCTGCATACGCCATATGCAGAACCAGCAATTTTTTTTTATTTACAATACTTTAAAGAGCGCAAGCGTGTGTAAAACTGACTTTCTATTTTTCTAATTTTCGTCTCGAAATTGTGTTATTTAGGCTTTTAGTGCGTAATGTTAGTATGCATTAAAAAAATCGTTATTGTGCACAAGTTTCCTCCAAAATTTCCAAAATCGACTGTCGTGAAAGATTGCTCTCGCGACTTACTTAGATTTTGACTTTGTACTTACTAAAAATAATACTATAATGTAGATGAGCAAATAATTTTTCAAGATTAATACGGTGAAGCGACAGTGGCGCCAACAAATTCGCGGTCGACGAATCTACTTCCGGCGCACCGTTTCCCGCCAGAATGGATCACTTCCGCCTCACATTTTTCATAACCTAATCAAAATGAATATGGGACACGACACTGTTTTTTTTTGTTTTCTAATATAATGATAGATTTATTTGTATTTACTGCTTATTTTTAAAGAAATTCAATACAGGTATTAACACCGCAGAATTTTATGCTTACATACACACAGTTTTATGCTTACACCCGCATTAATATGAAACCATTTGAATAAGCGTATAAAATAAAACAAATATTTTAATATGTACATTTTTAACATTTTTAATGTTTATTATAGGTGTGATAATATTATTTACTAGTAAGTTAAACTTATTAAAATTAGTATCTTTTATACAGTAATACATAAAGATGTACAGTAATTATTACAAAAATGCAAACGCGTAGGTATCATTCATCTTTGTATCATTTTACTTCGAACTTACTCTATGATGCAAAATGGCGCGGGTCTTCGCTTAGTAATTAAACGTTCGTTTTTAGTTTGTAAACCATTAAATTAAAATACTTAACGCTGAAATGTTAGCGCGTTGCAGTTTGTCGCCTTATTCAAATTTTTTATCCAGTATCATAACACATAACTAGGCTATTGTTGTGATATTATTTGATTTTGTTTTAGTGTGGAATGTGTTGTGCCCAGAAGAGGTACAGTACTGTACTGGGAGCACTGTGGCGTTTAAGTCGCAGTGGACACACCATTACCTTGTAGTGTCTTTTCTGTAGATTTACCTCAATGTTTAGAAATATATTTTTTAGATTTACAATTTGCTAAAGAAAATTAAAAATAATAATAATTAAAATATTTTTGTGAATGTTACTTCTTGCTTCGAGACTCGAGAGTGCTACGCATTGCGTAGAGGTCTACAGTCCGTCCGATACCGGGTTAATATCGACTAGTCTTCATTCAGCATAGTCTTCCTTCATTAATATAACTTTTTTTCATATTAAATTTACCACTTAAGTATACTCTGTTTGATAAAATAATATAATTTTAATCGTTGTATACAATAACATTTAGGGCCTGTTTCACAGCTTACTGATAAAGTTTTTGATAGGCTATCCACAATTTTTTCAAAAAAAGTTGTGGATGGACTATCTGACACTATAAGTAATCTATGAAACAAGCTCTTAAAGTTACAGAACCATAAAACCAATTCATTAACATTAACGTTTTTCTAACATTAAAATAATATTACAAAAAAAATGCATGTATTATCGTCTCTACAGTTTTTCTCCATAATCCCTTATCCCAAGCCGTTAGCTGGGGGCACTCCCTGCGCCCTACACCCTGCGGAACCACCTAATGAGCCCTGAATAAAGTCATTCACTAAAACAAATCAAACAATAAACACATTCACAGTTATTACAAATCGTCTATCGGCAAGAAAAGCGTCACATCACAAAAAACCCTAATTTTTGGGGAAATCGAAATTTTGTTATTGAACTTGCGATTGCGGTTTTGTGGTCTATGAAACAAAAAACTAATTAAATCCTGTTGTAATTTTATATACCAGAAAAACGTAATCACAAGATCAAATACAACGTGTCGATTTCCCAAAAGTAGAGTTTTTTTTGTGATGTTGACACCTTTCCTGCCGAAGGACGAAATATGCCACGAGTATATAGAGAATAATATCACGAGTTATTGCTAGAACGCAGCTTTTTAACCGACTTCTATGATATGAGGTTATGTACTCGGCTGTACATGTACTAATATTGTTCCATCTATGATTCAATTTTATGATTGTCGTGTTCTGAGGCGAATGTTACTTAATTATACTTAATTAAATACAGATTTTGACAAAATCCCATACCCTATGTGTCGAACCCATTAAATGACACATTAGTGATTATCCTTTCTATTTACTGACCATTTCGGAGTGCGGTAGTAAGTGCTTAGTCTACGAAGAAGAAAGTATTAGAATGTACCTCACGTATTAATTATTTAATTTTGAATTAATACATGTTTTTGTCCCAATTATATAAAATAATTTTCGACAATCACAAAGTCATCATAATCCTTTTCATGGATCTTCTTCCGTACATCTGCACATATCTTGAACGAGCTTTAGCGAGCACATAATATAAATTAAACAACCGTGTTGACAAAGGTGAAGCGTGTCGGATAGAGAATAGCTACAGAGCTATTTTGACTTCGACAAAGCCTTATTTTCAACATTATAAGGATTATTTTCATAGAAATCAAAGGTAAAATAGCTTGGAATGAACTTACAGAGTCGCGTGGACACCAGGTGGTAAGGAGTCATCCTAGTGACAAATTATCATCGCCAATACAATAATAGACTTTTTTATTCGTCGTCTAAATTATTATATAACTTGCAGATTGATTTATAATTGGATTAATTTAATCTTTAGAGTGATTTGTCATGCCTTTAAATAAAGCTTCAAAAAGTTAGTCTTAAAACTGTTGATTGTCGCTATCGGTGGTATTATATAATATGGCGACCTTTATGACTCAGTGGTTAAGCACGTGGAAGCTCTTGCCGGAGGTCGAGGTTTCGAACCCCGCCGACGAAACAAAATGTTCCTGAGTCATAGATGCATATTAAATTTAAAATAAAATGTCCAAGAGTTTAAAATAAATAAATGCATATGTACACTGTACAGTATAAACCAGGCTGTTTCATTCGCGTACTTATTAAAAGTAGGTTTTGACAACAATTAGTTTAATTAATTGGAACCAACAGTTATTAATATATGTGATTGGTGATTAATATACCTGATGACGACTTTGTCGAAACCGGTCGTGTATTTATTATAAATTCTTAAAATCTAAGAGAATATAGTGAAAAAAGTGCAAGAAAAGTGTGTTTCTTTAAGTATAAACAGTTATTAAATAAAACGTTCTTTTTTTAAATAATTTTTGTTTAATCAGACACCGTAGTCCATAACATCTATTTATTAACATAATCAATACAGCAAAGAACCCCAGGTGACTGTACGACGTACGTTCGTAAGGAGAGGTGACAGCGACCGTTTAACGCATTGCTTACAAACAATTAAATTTTCTGGTTTGCTTTTATAATATTTGATGACATTATAATAACTATAGTAGATAAGATCGAAAAGGTAAACTGAAATAGAACGGCTAACGGCTAGAGTGGTTTCTTTGACAGCTATATAACCGAACTATGAAGTCAGATTTTCATTCCATGACAATCGGAGACATGTAGAAAGCCTACACAAGCTTAATCTGACGCGCTCGAGTAAATCCAAAATTCCCCTCTTGGGCTCCCCTACTATTACTTACCTATTTATAGTATCTTTAGCTTAGGTTAAGCTACTATCTTTTATCAATTTTAAGGATTCATATCCATCTAATAAATCCTGTTTATTATCCCCCAGGAGTCTTTGTGAGAGCCGACATGCAATACTAATCGAATGAGAACGATCGACTTCCTTCCTTTAGTTCTATTGTTGGTCCTGGCCGGTCAGAAGGGCGTAACTCTTGAAAGAAGACTTTCTTTTGTCATACAAACTATTTACTGGCTTGGTCAGCGATTTTTAACGTAAAATATTTTACTTTATCTTAGAACGAATAAATAGACGTTCTACAAACAAACAAGTTATGATGGTTTTGAATTAAAGTGTGATTCAAATAATAATTTTTCTGTTGTATCACAAAGTAACCAATCGCAGTATATAATGAAATGAAGGATAATACAAAACAGCGTAGTCTTATGCATGTATGTGTAGGCGCGTATACAAAATGTTTTCCGTTATACCAAAGGTAATAAGGGTTTTCTTTTAATCGCTTATTAATAACTAGTCGGTGGTTGGTGCAACTTCGTTGTGCAATAATTTATATATCACGCTGTAACCGTACATTTTCTCGGGATAAAAAGTAATATATATGTTGCCCAGACGTAATAGCTATTATACAACAAAAAGATTTATTCAAATCCATCCAGTAGTTCCTGAGATAAGCGCGTACAAACAGACAACTTTTTTGTCGATATGTGTTCTATTACTGTTCCTTAGCACCCCTAGATTGATTATTTTGTAAAAATATTAAATGTACAGACACTTCAATTTTACTGCTTTATCATATAATATGTATTGATATGTATATAATATAGTAAAAGGAAATTTTAAAGCATTGATGTCGTACAGCATACTGCACCGAAATTGAACAAGAGGGTGTAAAATATTATTTCTGCTGACACCGTTAATGTTAGGTAAATATAGTAAGTTTACCGACGTTACCGTAATGTTACCGTCCGATATTAACGTTACAACTCGTATTGTTAGAATACGTTTCTATTGTTCACTTTATATTGGGTGCTTTATAGCCGGGGAGGTGAGAGTGCTATTATTGTAGTAACTCGACCGTCGTGAAGTCCTAGTACGTTTTGTAGATTAAGTAAAAAAATAAATAGGACATTTTTTTTATTTTAGCGTTGGAATACGACGCTTCAGCGATTTTAAGGTTGTAAAAAGAAATTGCTTTGAATTTTGTTTTACATTAAACACTTATTGGACGATTTTAGACAGCAAGGCCTAACTAAAGTATATAGTTGAATGTGATATAAAATATCTGGGAAGCTTGGTTATGAAAATATAAGCTTTTTTTATTCTTATAGGCTAACCTTGTATTTAAATTATCATTGCTTTATACGGAAATATGTTCTAGCTTATTTTTAAACACCCTTTATCCTAATCTGACGGTTGCGACGACATTTCGGCACTTGAAAATAACTTTTTAAATACCGAACTAACTTAGAAATCTGATTTTACCATGATAATCAGAGCCATGTGGAAAGCCTATACAGAGCTTATTTTAACGCGCTCGAGTAACTCCAAAATTCCCCTCTTGGTCTCCCCTACTATCAGATTTATAACCCCTATATTTGAGCGTGTTACATCGCAGGTTTTGCTCTATGACGAAAAAGAAGCTTCATATATACGCTGCAAGGGATGAGATTATTTGGATAGATTTAATCGCTTATCTGTTAATTGGGGGTCGAATAAACTCGGTTACAAGGCAATTTACTATGAAATTGGCGACTTTAGCATTACGATTCGTACTAAAAGTGTCGTAACTACGTCGCTTTTGTCAACAGTGTGTAATGCCTTAATTAGCACTGGTTCTTCCTAATTAATAATAAAACCTCAAGGTTCATAAGAATTATTATTTATAAATCTATGTTCTTCGTGTATTCCAATACCGCTCCTAGAAACAATCATAAGAGAAGTATTGTGATGTAGAAAATATTTTTGAGCTTGAGTCGACAGCGCGTAAGCAGTTTATAACTACTCCCAAATAATCAGTCTGACTGTCTGATAGTTACTATTTAAAGATAATTTAAATTACGGTAACGGGCCTTTTAACCCGCAAATGTATACTCCCGAGCGATAAACGAACTTCGGCGCAACATCAAGTCTAAAATAAACTATTACAATAAGCCCATTTAGGATCACAAAGTCAATAAGATCGATGATTAACGAGACTAGGATCTCCACTCGAATGTATCACAAAACACTCCCACCTGTGCAAACAATACGCAATAGGCATCCGATGTTGTACGTCGCAGACACTGTTAGAGTGACCCTTATTTCGTTGGAATAGAGGTCCCTTAAAGCCAAGTAACTGTAGTGACGATGCAATATAAGTGTCACATAGTAGAATAATTTAGTCGTGGCAACCGCGTTATTTAAAATCTAGATGTAGCCTTGCAAAGAAAGTGGGTTCAGAGACAAGTTGGACAAGATAAAATGGACTAGCCTCATCCAAGGATGGATAGATCTTTGGATGAGTATACTTTATTATATTACTTATCTGTTATAAGTAGGAAGGCTCACAAAAATAATAATGGCAATATTTTATACGATGCAATGTCAAAATTTTTGAAGTCACGCTCATGCGTATTTTCACGTCACGGTTCAAGCTGGCTATATTATAATAATCTACTGTATATTGCTTACATTGTGGTGAAGGTAGTTCCGATGTTCAGCGATGACCCGAGGAATTGTGGGTGGAAACATCCGCGCTAACAAACCTCCAATAGATCCGTCTTTGTTGCAGAAATTGCGTAAAAAATCGTTTGTCGGTCGTGTCGGTGAGTCGGCGAGTCGGCGACTCGGCGCGAATCGCATCCGGTTTTCCGATTGTCGGTGACATCCTTTTGTATCTTTAATAAAATTACGCAATATAATGCTTGTTGTTCGATTGTTGCTGGATGATGAATGTCGTGTGTTCCTTCCGATCCACAATGCTGTGTATGACTATAGATCTAATCACTACCAATAAAATAACAAAAACGAACATGCAGGATAATCGACGACTTTTTATACAATATCGGCAGTAGTATTACAGAATTTAGCCTGCCGCCCTAAAAAGGTAATTTTAACAATATTGCTAACAGTAATTCATTTTGTATTTTTTCTTGTAAATAGCTACTAATTTAGCATAACAGTGAATTCACAATTTAAATTGATTTTGAAGTAAACATTTTATCAAAATAATTAGATTTTTGAACAAAATGTACTAAAATTAATATTAGAGCAATTCATTTGCAATATTGCTATTACGACCATTTTAGGTCCCCTGGTACTTAAGTAATTCTGGTGATATTGATTGTAAGTATACACGTGCTTCTAGAGATTGCTTTCAAATTCTTATATATATCTACTTAAATTTAACTATAGCCGAAGTTTGCAACGCCACATTTGAGCCTCATTTCTTCTGCAACCTTTTTATAAAGATTATTAATTCACGGACGAATTATCTTCCGACAGTATGCAAATGTACGGAAAAATAATTACAGATGTTCTAGTTGAACGGTCGAGAATTATGATGTCACAACATGTTGGCCCAAACCCTTTTCCGAGCGCTTTGTCAAAATTAATAGCCCGAAAACAACCCTGCTACTTTCCTGATTTTGTCGGATTGTTTTACGCGTAGTTAAACCGGCAATCCAATTACTAAGAGCGATTTAGACGTGGTTCACATAAAAACAGTTATATATTCTTTTACTAGATGATGCCCGCAAATCCGATGCGCCAAATTCATTTATCGCATAGGAACCTTACATTTTTTATCCTATGTCCTTCCCCGGGACACAAAGTATGTGTATACCAAATTACAGCAAAATCGGTTCAGTGGTTTGGTGAAGAGGTAACAGACGGACCTGTGTCTGTCCGTACATTAATAATATTAAATATGGATCTGATAGCTTATCTTAAAGTCTTTAATATAAGCTGATATGGGTATTTTCTTTGACAGCAACCTTCCTGAAAAAATCTGCTTTTACCATAAACTAAACCTGTATGTCAGAACAAGAAAAACGTAATAAAACTACCTACTGGCAATCCCAGCGGCACACTTGCGACTCTTCGGATCTCACGAGTGTCCATGGGCGACGGCAGTTGCTTGTCCATTAGGTAATTCGTCTGCTCGCTTGCCCCTAAAATATCATAAAAAATGTACCAGAAATTAAATATAATTCAGCTTCAATTAAGTTTAACGTTTCATTTTGATTGCTTTGAGCCGGACTTATAGAAAGAGCTAGTTTAAAAATAAAATCGATGACACCATACATCATAAACTTATTTACTGGCTCGCCTCCAGATTAGAACAAGCTTATGTAGAAATAGGGAATATGCGTGTAAAACAAAATTTATTGAATGCAAATTCTCTCTGAAACTCTGAATTCTCTAGAGAAATAAGTAAGATATTAGCGATGTAAATTTTCTACCCATCTCTATCTCCTAAAACGTAATTTAGTATAAACTTTGTATGCAGCCTATGGAATTTGACGTCACAATTAATATCGGATCTCTCTTTCTAACTGACTACTTTAAAGGCTTGTAACTTTGTTGT